>JAECXD010000511.1:0-84464 GCA_018151445.1 Zaprionus inermis
CAGCCAAGACTCACAGCTTGTTAGGGACAGCTTAGGGTAATCAGTTGTAAATTGGATTTAGACAAATAAAGTCATTGTTCTTAATTGAACTCTAAAATCTTTTTTATTTTTTACTTTGCAACCTGCAAGTAATAAGACTGGGCCCGAGCAGGGACCGGTACGCGTACGATACAGCAAAAACGTCTTGTAAGTTCGCGGCTGGCCATAACTTTTGCCGCAACCGGTCTAAAACGCGAGTGTAAGTGAACGTGCAACTCCGAAAAACATTAAAACATTTTTCGTTCGTTCAAATCGACTCCGGCAAATCGAACTTAACTTGTTCATTTGCCCATCGGTGGACTCCAAGGACTGAAGGCAGGGCCACAGACCACCCCTCAACCCTGTACGTATCGCAGGATCCCTAGTAGTCGTGGGACAAACAGGATGAAATCCGGATCGTCGGAGGGAGGAGCCACATCATATAAGTTACCCATAGTACTGTAAGATTACACCAATTCATTATCAAGAAACTAAACTAAAAACACAAAAAGACTCTTAAGAAAACACGGATATAAAAAACCGTAAAACGATAAATCAAACAAAAAGATCACAAAAGTGATATAACCGATTCCAACTTTACGATTCCCAAGGGACCCTCTAAAGTAAAAGGAAAAAACCAGCCTCTGGTTATAAAACAAATAAGCAACAAACACGAACACACACACACACACACACATACATACACACGAAAACAAATTATCTCTAAGAAAACACAATATCTTACTAACTCAATTCAAACATAATAAGCTCCATAATTTGCTCCCTTGACCTATATAAAACTCGACACATTCTTAATCCAGATTCACTTAGCGTTTTATGGCTAACGTGAATAATCTGATCAGGTCCTCAATACTAAGTGCAGAAGCTTGTAGACAAAGAATTAGACGTCAGGAAGAACAAGAACTTAATAGAAATATGGTTGAAAACATAGACAGAGCTGCATTAGCAGCAACAGTGAGTGAAATCCTAGCACAACAATTGCCAGGTTTGTTGAGACGTCACAATTCTTCAGAAGAATTTGCGAACGTAACAGACCAAGTAATTGCCCCAGAGCATGCAGGGAACTTAGGAGACTTAGACAGAGTGCCGGATATAGTAAAAACTATCCGAGACTTTTCAGGTGACCCTTCAGAGTTCAGCTCATGGAAGAAGGGAGTAGATCGTATCTTAGAAGCGTACAGTGCTTACCAGGGTACCCCAAAATACTATGGTATCTTACATACCATACGTAATAAGATTGTAGGACACGCTGACATGGCACTAGAATCCTACAATACCCCATTAAACTGGTTAGCGATGTCAAAGTGTCTGACTCTTCACTACGCGGACAAACGTGACATTAACACACTAGAATACCAAATGACAATGCTCATACAGGGTGTTAACCAATCAGTGGAAGAATTCCACCAAACGGTTTATAAACACCTATCACTAATCCTAAACAAGATCGGTTGTATGGGGTTAGGAAGAGAAGCAGAATTGTTAATGACGAAGATGTACAGAGATAAGGCTCTAGACACCTTTGTACGAGGATTACAAGGCGACTTGCCTCGCCTACTGGGAATCAAAGAACCAGTAGATTTACCCTCAGCATTACACCTTTGCCTTAAGTTAGAAAACTAGAACTTCAGGGCAAGACATGCTACAAACATGGGACAGACAAGACAGTTTAGAAACCAAACTGCAAAACCTTCACCTGCTCCTCGCAGCACTCCCTTCATAAACAGACAACCACCAATTCCATCTCCAAGACCTCAACATTACCAAATCGGACAACAACCACCGACTGCTTTACCACGACAAAATTTAAATAACTTCGGTTACCAGCTTGCACAGCCAGCATCTGCACCTCGACCTTTCCAGAACAGGCAATTCCTGCCACAACTGTCAGCTCCACCTAGGCCACAGGCCCCAAAACCACTGCCTCGTCCAGAGCCTATAATGTGGATCCCAGTGTTCAGACCAGAATGATAAATTACATGAACAGACCTTGCTTCGAACCAGGCAAAAGACCACCTGGTCCGATACCAGATGGGATGAAGAAAACGAGACGCGACCCCCTGAGACTCCACTGACAATGACGGACTATGAACAAGCTATGGCAGAGTACGAGGACTACAACAACTTGGACGACTACGTAGACCAGATAGACGAAGCCGACGCTGACAATAACACGTACGATTACTACGATGACGCAGCATTGAATTTTTTAGAATAAAGAGTTCCTCTCTTCCATATTTCGTATGCAAGATGAGGAATGGAAATTTTATTAAAATACTTATAGACACCGGTTCAAACAGAAACTACATCCAACCTAAATTCGTCAATAACCCTATTCAAAATAAAGCATCTTTCAATGCTGTCTCAGTAGGCGGCAGCACAGTAGTTACGCACCATAAGGTAGCAAACCTTTTTAACATTGCAGACGTTAAAGTAAAATTTTTCCTGTTGCCCACATTGAAATCTTTCGATGCTATTTTGGGCAACGATAGTTTAAAAGAATTAGGGGCAGAGATAAAAATAAGTAAAAATATAATGACACTAAAAAACGGTATTTCAATCCCCATCAAAGAAAAAACATTCGAAGCAGTTAACACAATTATTCCGAGAACATCCCACTTGTCCGACACACAAAAAGCCAAGCTAAGCGAATTACTCAAGTCATTTCCAGACTTGTTCGCAGACCCAAACCAGAAACTGACCTACACAACAAATGTGAAGAAAACGATCCGAACCTCGTCCGATACTCCGGTTTACTCAAAATTCTATCAGTATCCAATGACACTGAAAGATGAGGTAAACAAACAGATAAAAGAACTTTTAGAAGATGGTATAATTCGACCTTCTAGGTCCCCGTACAATTCACCAGTGTGGATTGTACCTAAAAAAGCAGACGCTTCAGGCGGAAAAAAATATCGAATGGTTATTGACTATCGTAAACTTAATAAAATAACCATTGCAGATAAATACCCTATTCCCGAGATAAATGAGGTACTTACCCAATTAGGGGACAATAAGGTATTCTCCGTTTTAGATCTGAAAAGTGGCTTCCATCAAATATCTTTGAAAAATAGTGACATAGAAAAGACCGCTTTCTCCGTAAACAACGGAAAATATGAGTTTACACGACTCCCATTTGGTCTTAAGAATGCGCCCCTCAATCTTCCAACGTGCATTAGACGACATACTTCGAGAACATATTGGAAAAATATGTTTCATTTACATAGACGATATCATCATATTTAGCAAAGATGATGATACACATATTAAGAACTTGGCTAAAATTTTTCAAACTTTACAGAACGCTAATATGAAATGTCAGCTAGACAAATGTGAGTTCATGAAAAACAAAGTCGAATTCCTTGGATTTGTTGTCTCCGATAGGGGAATAGAAACAAACCCAAGTAAGGTGGCAGCGATAGCAAATTATCCCTGCCCTAAAACTTTGAGAGATCTAAGATCTTTCCTAGGGCTTTCCGGCTACTATAGAAGGTTTATACAAAATTATGCCAAATTGGCAAAACCCCTAACTTCACTTTTAAGAGGGGAAGATGGACACGTGTCCAAAAGAATGTCATCAAAAAAAATAATTTCATTAGACAATGAAGCCCTAGAGTCTTTTAAGAAACTTAAAAGTAACCTAGTTTCAAAAGAAATAATTCTCCGTTACCCAGATTTCAAGAAGGAGTTCCATTTAACTACTGATGCTTCAAATTTCGCGATAGGAGCAGTCCTATCGCAAGACAACCACCCTATATCATTTCTCTCTAGAACACTTTCCAAAGCCGAAGAGAACTATGCGGCTAACGAGAAAGAGATGCTAGCCATAATTTGGGCACTCAAGGCCCTCAAAAATTACCTGTACGGTAAAGCAAAGGTTAAGATCTTTACAGATCATCAACCTTTAACACATTCTCTGAGTAGCTGGAATGGAAATGCCAGAATCAAGAGATGGAAAGCATATCTAGAGGAGTATGATTATGAAATATTCTATAAACCGGGAAAGGAAAATGTTGTTGCAGACGCGCTCTCAAGAATACCTTTAGAGCAAATTAACTCCGTTGCCTCTACACAACATAGCGCCGAAAGTTCTAGCCATGACTTAATCGTCAGCGTCGAAGCCCCAATAAATATTTTCAAAAATATTCTTTTACAAATCAGATAAATATGACTACAGGTTCACCATCCCATTTCCTACCTTCCATAGACATGAAATATACCGACTCGACTACACTACGGACGATATAATAACAGACTTAAAAAAATATCTCAACCCTTCCGTAATTAACGGTATTCACACGACTGAAAATATAATGGGAAAAATACAGACAATTTACCGAAGTCACTTCAAAGGAATCCAAACTCGATTCACCCAGTCCAGGGTAGAAGACTTGATAGACGAAACTGAACAGGAAGAAAGAATTCTTGAAATCCATAGGAGAGCACATCGAAACGCTCTAGAAAATCAAAAACAACTATCAGAAACCCATTATTTTCCAAAAATGAAGCACAAAATTATACATTTAGTCAAGCAATATAATGTTTGCAAAGAGGCTAAATATGACAGACACCCCCTAATCCGGAACTTCAAGAAACTCCTACTCCAGAATACCCCGGTCACATATTGCACATTGACATCTACTCTACCGAACGACACTTAGTACTCACTGCAATAGATAAGTTTTCTAAATTAGCGCAAGAGGACATCAGAACCCCTTTGCGCGATATATTAACGGCCAGACAAGATAACATTGAAAGACTTAAAAATAAACAGAAAACGGACCGGACAAACCATAATAAGAGCAAAAAGGAAATACGTAATTATCAGCCTGGAGAAGAAATATTCGTAAGAATAAGCACTAGATTCGGTTCCAAGCTTTCCCCAAGATATAGGAAAGAAACAGTTAAAGAAAACAAGCACACAACAATAATAACAGTATCGGGAAAAACAGTACATAAAAGCCATATCAAAATCTAAAATTTTTCAGGATATTACTATGGATTACGAACGATGTTGGTGGAACGAAGAACCTTACGAACTATACGAACGCACAGATACTGACAATAACCAAGGGAATCGGAAAAGTACAAACCTCAACGACCAAACTAATACACCTCATTAACCTCGACCAAATCCAAACCGCTTTAGACATTTTACATGAACATACGGAAAAAAGCCTTAAACGCGGTTCATTATACGCTACCCTTCACCATGAGATAAATACAACTATTCACACTTTCCAAACAATTACAGCCTTTCCCAAAACTCGGAAAACTAGGTCCTTAAATTGGCTAGGGTCAGGTTGGAAGTACATAGCGGGTAGTCCGGATCATGATGACCTGGTTATGATAGAGCAAAACTTGGATAAACTTATTGACAACAATAACCAACAGGTCATTAATAACAAACAGTTAGAAGAAAGAATAAATAAACTCACTTCGGTATCCAACGCCCTTACAAATTATATTTATAAAAGCAATTCAGTTAGTATTGAGATAGCTATTAGCCTGCACAATCAGATTAGACTTCTAAAAGAAGAAATTATTAACATATGATATGCCATTCAGTGGGCACGACTAAACGTAGTTAACACACTCGTACTGAATGAAGATGAGTTAATTGAAATCGAGAAAATTTTTAAAAGAAATAACATGCCACCCCTGTCAATGGAAGAAATAATGGAGTTTTCCGATGTCTCAATTTTACATTGTAAAAATTCCAAACTTAGAAGAAATACAATACCAAGACATTATCATAAAGCCATAGTAAAAAACAATTCAATTATACACTTAAACTTTCAAGAAATCTTTGTTTTCAAAAATCTCACCTATGGCATTCCCCAAACTTGTAAAACAATAGAATATATTAAGATATGCGATAAGAAAAACATTGTTAATAAAAGTAATTCAAATTGTATTCCAAAGTTAGTTCAGGGAAAGAAAGCGCTGTGTAGTTTTAGCAATGCCGACCACGTATCCAAAACAGAAGAAGTCGACGACGGAATCATCCTACTAAACGACTACGATGGAAACGATACCTGGAACAACACAGAGCTTCACCTAGAGGGAACCTACCTCGTCCAGCTATCAAACGACTCGATGATTATCGACAACAAGCGGTTCAGCAACTTGGAACCTACAGTCTTGACCCCTGGAGCTCCTCTTGTGCAGTTTACGGCTGAGGAAAAAGAAAGACTTAAGGTCCTATCACTTGAAGCACTGGAAGCATTGCACATAAATAACACTGGACAACTGATGCACATAAGAACCCATTCAATGGTCAATAGCATAACTTTGCTGACGCTCTTTGGCATTGCTCTGATTCTCATCCTGGGCTTGCACACCTATAGTCAAAGGCAGAAGAGCATAACATTGCAGTCCTAGTTGCACGCCTGGAATGGAAACAAAAGTCACAGCGATCCTCGCACCATCAACCTGCGAGCAATCTTCGACCGAGGCACAGTATCAGTTACCTCAGTTCAACAACATTCCCTACTTCTAGAGACCGCTTGAGGACAAGCATAAATTGGAGGGGGAAGAGTTAACAACTAAAATGTTACAATTTAGAATGATGAACTCCAGTACGCAAGTTCCAATCTGCAAGCTCAGCGTCTGCATAATTTCCTGCACGCGCCGAGCTGCCAAGCTGAATTCTAAGAATCTGTTTGGCAACCGCTTCCGCTCCCACCAATGCATGTGATTCCAAGAAGACTGCAACAACTCGACCAACAAGACATCAGCCGACGGCGTGGCCTATTGGAAGCAACGAAGTCGACGTCGATCCTCTGCCACCAAGGGCAGCGCAGCTCGCAGCCAAGACTCACAGCTTGTTAGGGACAGAGTAGGGTAATCAGTTGTAAATTGGATTTAGACAAATAAAGTCATTGTTCTTAATTGAACTCTAAAATCTTTTTATTTTTTACTTTGCAACCTGCAAGTAATTAACTTATATATATGTATGTATAGGCGTCTCTTTCACGCATTCATAATTTAAAGCCCTCTGCTGAGTTATAACTGCAAAATAATAAAAGCAAACGGCAACATCCAATAAGAATCGAGTGCAACTTGCATAGGCAAAACAAATTAGAGACGGAAAGAAATAAAAAGCAAGAACGCATTATTCACATTTGACACGTGTTTTTCGGAAGATTTGTAGCGGGTATATCACAGTCGAGTCCTCTCGATTGTAGACTTTCCGACATGTTTGTATTCAGTTTGATTTCGTGCACCAACGCCACAGCTTGTATTCAGTTTGATTTCGTGCACCAACGCCACAGCTACGCTCGGCTGTCACGGCACCGCCTGACTTAAGGCTTGTATACCGCGCGCGTTATTCACCGGTAAGACATTAATTGGCGTCAAAATAGTGGTAGTTACGCCACGACCCACACAAAAACGAAAACAGTACCAGTGACAAACTTTAAAACAAAGTTATCAACTAAGCAGTTACGGCTTCACAGTGACAATAATAAATCGCTCAAAATACTCGCGAGCGTAAGTGTGCCGTGCTCTCAGTGGTTGCGCAAAGCTCCAAAGAACATTCAACGATTGCTGACCTAGGTCACTACAGGCAGCAACAGTGACAAGAATTCGGGCAGCGGCGTATCGCTAGATTAGCGCCCAAGCTATCTGGACAACGGAGACAGCAGCGCGGGAGCATCAGGAGCCACAGCCGCAGCGAAGTTACACCTAGAAGGGAACTAGCTCAGGGTACTACACTAAAAACATGTAAATGTACTACATTAACTAAGCTCATTTTAGTTTTGTAAGTTGTTTTATTTAAATAAAAAAAAAAACAAGTCGGAAAGGGTACATTCGAGCGGACTAGACTGTGAAATACCCGCTACAACTCTTCGAAAAAACACGTGCCAAATATGAACAATGCGTTCTTGCTTTTTATTTCTTTCCGTCTCTAAATTGTTATGCCTATGCAAAGTTCCACTCGATTCTTATTGGTTCTTGCCCTTTGCTTTTATTACTTTGCATGTGTGAAAGAGACGCCTATACATGCATACATGTATGGTGCCTCATAATACATCTGAACATATCTACTTAGATTTGTCGTTTGTTTTTTGCATTGCTGCTCAATGTCTCTTTCGATTCGAAGTGAATTTAAATATACTAAAGACTTATTTTCAATATTGTAACACACAGTAAAATAAAACAAGTCGGAAAGGCTACAGTCGAGCTGACTCGACTGTGATATACCCGCATAATTCTTCGGGAAAACACGTGCCAAATGTGAACAATGCGTTCTTGCTTTTTATTTCTTTCTGTCTCTAATTTGTTTTGCCTATGCAAGTTCCACTCGATTTTTATTGGATGTTGCTCTTTGCTTTTATTACTTTGCAGTTATAAATTATGCATGTGTGATAGAGACGCCTATACATACATGCATATATGCTGCCTCACAATACATCTCAACATATCTAATTAGATTTGTCGTTTGTTTTTTGTGTTGCTGCTCAATGTCTCTTTCAATTCTAAGTGGCTTTAAATATACTAAAAATTTATTTTGAATTTTGCAACACACTATAAAATAAAACAAGAAAGCAAGGCTACCTTCGGCTTGCCGAAGGTTTCATACCCTTGCAGTTATACAAAATATAAAATATATTTGGATTGCTGCTGGTTTCTGTGGTATTTATTGAACAATAATAACAGTACAGGAAGTCAAGATTTTTACCTGATTAAGGCTATGAATCAAACACCTGCTTCGAAAAAAAATAATTCTACCTTTTTAATGCTTTTGTATATACCTGGATTTCTTATATATCTAACACAAAATGTTATGAGGAAATGTCTTTGTGTTGTAAAGGATCTGTTGGTCATAAACTATAAATCAATTTGGAAAGTTCTCAATCAAAAATGCGTTTGAATAACAGCTACATGATTTTTTGTTTAACAGCTACATGTAATAGTACTCAGGTTTCCATAAAATTGCAAAATGAACCTTCATTAGACCGAACGTTGATCGTTATAAGTTATAAAAGTTCGATTTCGAACTTTATTATTAGGGACACACTTAGATTTGGATGTGGTAAGCCTGATAGCTATATCTTGAAATATAACGAAAATCGGCCGATAGGCTCCATGACAGCTATACGATATATCAGTCCGATCTGGCCCGTTCCGACTTATTTAAAGAGGGCAGAAATAAGAAGCTTGTGAGCAAAGTTTCGTGAAGATAGCTCAATAACTGGGGGACTAATTTGCGTTGCAACAGACAGACAAACTGACTGATTGTTCCTATAGCAGCTATATAATATAAACGTCTGAGATATTTAAATGGAAAAACTAAGGGCGGGTTACTGTATAACATTAAAAAGTATTGATAATGTGCGGTATTTCCAAAAACAAAACAGGTTTGCATACAAAAACCCTGATTTCAGCCGATTGTTCCTATGGCAGCTATATGTTATAGTGGTCCGATTTTGATACAATTTTGACAGCACATTAAGAACGTAATAAGAATAAGATTTGCCAAATCTTGTTGCAATATCTTGAAAAACAACAAAAATCGGCCGATAGCTTCTATGACAGCTATACGATATATCGGTCCGATCTGGCTCGTTCCGACTTATTTACAGCCTACAGCAATAAGAAGCTTGTGTGCCAAGTTTCATGAAGATAGCTCAAAAACTGAGAGACTAGTTTGCGTTGCAACAGACGGACGGACTTACTGATTGTTCCTATAACAGCTATAGAATATAAACGTCTGAGATATTTAAATGGAAAAACTAAGGGCGGGTTACTGTATAACATTAAAAAGTATTGATAATGTGCGGTATTTCCAAAAACAAAATAGGTTTGCATACAAAAACCCTGATTTCAGCCGATTGTTCCTATGGCAGCTATATGTTATAGTGGTCCGATTTTGATACAATTTTGACAGCACATTAAAAACGTAATAAGAATAGGATTTGCCAAATCTTGTTGCAATATCTTGAAAAACAACAAAAATCGGCCGATAGCTTCTATGACAGCTATACGATATATCGGTCCGATCTGGCTCGTTCCGACTTATTTACAGCCTACAGCAATAAGAAGCTTGTGTGCCAAGTTTCATGAAGATAACTCAAAAACTGAGAGACTAGTTTGCGTTGCAACAGACGGACGGACGGACGGACGGGCGGACGGACGGACGGACGGACGGACGGACGGACGGACGGACGGACGGACGGACGGACGGACGGACGGACGGACGGACGGACAGACGGACATCCATTTTTCGACTCCTCTGGTGATGCTGATTCAGAATATATATACTTTATAGGGTCGGAGATGTCTCCTAAGGTGCGTTGCAAACTTCTGGCTAAAATTAATATACCCTATGCAAGGGTATAAAAAGGATATAAGATACAAAAAAAATAAATATAAGTCGCCGCGGCACCCAGGAGTTGAACTCCGGACCTCTCGTTAACAGTCAACTACCATCACCACTCGACCACTGCATTTCTTACGCGATGACCGATAAAATTGTACTATGAATATTTTCGGTGCACATATATATCTTCCCTATTTATCGGCCGATTTTATTGAAACTTTGCCAACACACCCGCATGGTGGCTTTTATCACATGTATAAACAAGAAAGCAAGGCTACCTTCGGCTTGCCGAAGGTTTCATACCCTTGCAGTTATACAAAATATAAAATATATTTGAATTGCTGCTGGTTTCTGTGGTATTTATTGAACAATTATAACAGTACAGGAAGTCAAGATTTTTACCTGATTAAGGCTATGAATCAAACACCTGCTTCGAAAAAAAATGCTTTTAATGCTTTTGTATATACCTGGATTTCTTATATACTTAACACAAAATGTTATGAGGAAATGTCTTTGTGTTGTAAAGGATCTGTTGGTCATAAAATATAAATAAATTTGGAAAGATCTCATTCAAAAATGCGTTTGAATAACAGCTACATCATTTTTTGTTTAACAGCTATATGTAATAGTACACAGATTTCCATAAAATTGCAACATGAACCTTCATTAGGCCGATCGTTGATCGTTATAAGTTATAAAAGTTCGATTTCGAACTTTATTATTAGGGACACACTTAGATTTGGATGTGGTAAGCCTGATAGCTATATCTTGAAATAAAACGAAAATCGGCCGATAGGCTTCATGACAGCTATACGATATATTAGTCCGATCTGGCTCGTTCCGACTTATTAAAAGAGGGCAGAAATAAGAAGCTTGTGAGAAAAGTTTCATGAAGATAGCTCAATAACTGGGGGACTAATTTGAGTTGCAACAGACAGACGGACTGACTGATTGTTCCTATAACAGCTATAGAATATAAACGTCTGAGATATTTAAATGGAAAAACTAAGGGCGGGTTACTGTAACATTAAAAAGTATTGATAATGTGCGGTATTTCGAAAAATAAAACAGTTTTGCATACAAAAACCCTAATTTCAGCCGATTGTTCCTATGGCAGCTATATGTTTTAGTGGTCCGAATTTGATACAATTTTGACAGCACATTAAGAACGTAAGAAGAAAAGGATTTGCCAAATCTTGTTTCAAGTTCTTGAAAAAAAAAAAAAACCGCCAAAAATTTTATAACAAAAAAATAAAAAAGAACGACCTCGCGCCTCCCCTCCTTTTTTACATACAACTAAAAAAAAAAAAAAAATTTATTAACATAATTAAAAAAAAAAAAAAAAAAAAAAAAAACTAATTGGTGTTAAAAGAAACGGAGGGAAGGACAGACAGACAAACATTCGTCCACCCCTTTGGTGAATATGAAAAAAAAAAAAAAATAAAATTTTAAGGTTGAAAAAATTTGCTTAAGTGGCTTTTTAAAATTATTAATAAAAAAAAACAAAAAAAAAAAAAAAAAAAAAAATTGTTTTAAAATAGAATTAAAATAGAAAAAAAAAAAAAAAGAAAAAAAAAAAAAAAAAAAGGAAAATAATAATTTTTATTTTTTAACTAAAGCTAACGTCGCTCCCACGGGCGCATGAAATACGACAACATCGGCATACTGCAACGTAAGCATTATGCCGGATGTCGATACGTAGCCGGCAGACACTGCTTATTTGCGTGGCCGCTACGAATATGAGATCGCAACAATATGTTTCGGTTTCATACTAGCTCCTAAGTTTGAATTATTGTATCTTATATTTAGTTCTGATTTTGCTTCCGACGCTACAGCTCCGCTTGGCTCGGTATAATAAAGCGTAAACAGTAAACTCCTAATCTTTTATTGTCACGGCTCCGCCTGACATCTGATTAGTAAGAGCCGCGCGCGATAACGCCGGCAATAACATAGTAGAGTAGTTCTTTTCTACTCTCGTAAGCAGCAGCACTCGCTCTGCTCAATAAAGAGAAACTTAAATATACTCCGTCGCGTTTTTATTTAAGTGACGTAAAACACCATAAACTCAACATACCAGGAAACTGGTTAATTGGCGCCCAACGTGGGGCCCGAACCCACGAACCCCCATTGGTTAATTGGCGCCCAACTAGTGGTATTTGACAGTGCGTTTGTCATTACCCACGAGATAAAGAATCACAAGTGACTACAAGTGACTCAAACTCAGCCACGACAACAGGGCTGTAGTAACAAACACCAAGTGCTAGCAGTGAAAACAAGTGCTTGTGACCACTGTTGTTTACAACAGAACAATCCGACAAGTTGCCGCTGCTGACCTACGTCAACACAGGCAGCACAGCGACAACGTCATTAACCTCGCCTCTCGAATACAGTCGGCTGAGGTGCGCTATAGCGCAAATTCAACTTCAAGTTACACCGAAGCCGCGGGAGCTCTTCGGGCAGCGACTCACCGCCAGATCAGCGCGCAAGCTATCTGGACAGCGGAGACAGCAGCGCGGGAGGCAGAGGCAACGCAGCGCACGCAGCAGATACCAACTGCAGATTAGGACAATCACACCAAACCGCACAACACCAAAAAATGTAAGTGGGCACCTTTATTCAAACTTTCTTGAACCTGCGAATTAGAAATAAGTATAGGAACACATTCTTTTGCAAGTGTCATTGACAAGTAGAATAAAGAAAAAAAGGTTGTAACACGCACAACGACTCATGAAAATAGTGTTGGATTAGGTTGACGAGAAGTAATAAGCTACTGGCAGCAGGAATAATTTAAACAGAAAATAATTATTAAAAGCAGCGTATCAAATGCACGCGCACACAAATTCTTTTTCCGTCTGCCTTTGTCTCGTTCGTTTTGGTTTGTCGTCCGACGTAATACGATCCGTAGAATTTTGCAACTTTGTTGCCCCCGTCCTCAAGCGTTGTATTCAAAGTTTCGTTGCTTATATTAGAAGCATATGACTTCACCCTTCCTTTTCTATAGAACCACTCGCCGACAGCGTAGTGATTCTGACTCTGATTGCGACAATCATCGCATTCGCTCTCCAGTGCCAAGACGCACACCCTCACCCCCACCTCGTCCTACAGACAGCGTCATGGACCCAGACCAGCTGAAGCTCGTAATACAGGCAGCCGTCACCGCCGCCTTAGCTGAGCAAGCCGCTGTAAATAAGGTCTTGCTTGACAAAGTCAACTCAATGTCTCAGCAGCTAGCGGCAGCGCACATTACGCCACCAGAGGTGCAAGCCTATGCACCCATAGAGATAAGAAATGATATCCGCTGCGACGAGCCATTGGATGCCGTCAAATGCCTGCCCGAGTTTGCAGGCGCGCATGAATCGTATGTTTCATGGAGACAGGCGGCTCTCGCAGCCTATCGTATTTTTAAGCCGTACGACGGCAGTTCACGCCATTATCAGGCGGTTATAATCATAAGAAACAAAATCAGGGGGGCCGCGGACGTTGTTCTAGCCTCTTTCGGCACAGTACTTAACTTTGACGCGATTATAAGTCGCCTCGACTTCACGTACAGCGACAAACGTCCAGTTCACGTAATCGAGCAGGAGTTGGGCACGCTGAGACAAGGCAGCATGTCTCTACTGCTATTACGACGAGGTCGGCAAAAAACTTACATTGTTGACTAATAAAGTCAACATGTCATATGAGCCCGTCTTAGAAGGGCCTCTGTAAAAGTTCGCGAAGATACTACGGTTTTTTCGGACTAGTCTCACCGATGTGCTATTCTCAGCAAAGCCAAGGGACCTACCGTCAGCCCTGGCGCTCGCGCAAGAGGTAGAATCGAACCATGAAAGATATGCGTTCGCTGCCAGCTTCGCGAGGAGTGTGGAGGAAAAAGAGCACAAGGCAAGTGCCCAGCAGCGGGTCAAGCCACCCCAGCAAGCAGAAGCGCAGGCAAGCGGGTCAAAGAACCCACATTTTAGTAGGCAGCACGAGCAGCAAGGCAAATCCGGCCAGCGAAATGCCGAGCAACAAACTCGCGCCAGTGCTCCAGTACCAATGGAAGTGGACCCTTCGCTGTCAAAACTTATACAGCCCACCCAGGCCTCCATTGGCGTCAGCCAGCGGCCGGCCATGTCCGATCGCTCTAACGGTAAGAGCAAGCAACAAAGGGTAAATCATATAACCCAAGATGCTGGACAGGGGCAGAACTCGTACGCCAAAGCCGCCAACGGCGCTGCGGCACAGATCGAAGACGATGCTGAAAGCGATTCTGACGCCCTCAATTTTTTAGGGGAAAATCCCTGCTACCCGTCATCAGACGAAGATAAGTCGATTCACTCGGTCATCAACAGGAGACCGGCTGACAGCGTCCTAACGCACCCTGGCGAGCCACAGGTAGAGATCCACAATAGGATCCAGAAAGCTCAAATCCCGCTAAGGGCCATTGAAAACGCCTCGCGGCAGAATAGGGTATTCGATGTTGGCGAAAAGGTGTTGGTGAAATCCAACCGAAGACTCGGCAACAAGCTCACGCCGTTGTGCGAAGAAAGAGCTGTAGAAGCGGACATGGGGAAAACGGTCCTTATCGAGGGGAGGGTGGTCCACAAGGACAATTTAAAATGACGCGCTCATTGCTCAGGTCCGTGTACCGCTTAATTTTAAATTTTTTTAGCCACTTGGCGCTACTTGTAGTAGATCTAAGCTTAGCGCCATCCGCGCATATTATATTCTTAAACACTTTTCTTATTATTGGTGGGGTTCCCCCTTGGCTACAGAACAGAAAAATCAACCATTTAAACTTTCACCCACAGGATCAATCTTATCCGTCCAGTGATTTGGAGAAGGGTAGGGTCTTAGAAGCGCGGTTGATCAACGCGAACAATAGGCAAATAGAAGTCAATACCAAAGTCCTGAGTCAAAATAATAAACTAACTGCTAACTGTATGAAACATTGCTCGCGAGAAGTAGAATGCTCATGATGGAGCTTCAAAATTTAATGTTGGCCGTGACACTTGCTAAAATGAACATTTTTAGCCCAAATATTCTTGATCACGCAGATTTAAGTTCAGTTTGGCTAGAGGAGCCCACCAACACCCCCATAGGGGACCTCATGTCCGTATCGTCCGTAAAGATTCTGCAATCCAATAACGCATTACACTTTATCATTAAATTTCCTGTAATTAAGTTCGCCTGTAAGAAAATTACTATTTTCCCCGTCAGTCACGAATGAGCCGTGCTACGTTTAGATGATGGCGTTATCGCAGAGTGCAACAACGAGATCTGCACCGGTAAAGCTTGCACCGCATCAACCAGAGCCACCCTCTACCAGCTGTCATCAGGCAGCCCATGAGCGAGAGAACTTCATGCAGGCGGCGCGGCGCACTGCGAGATACAACCCAGCAGCCTGGATCCCATCACCTATGTAGATGAGGGGATCGTCATCATCAACGACAGGGCCGCCAAGGTACAAGTGGACAACAGCTCTGAAATCTGGGTGCATGGTACGCACCTTGTTACTTTCACTCGACGTGCCGTCATTAACGAAACCCTGTACGCCAACCAGAACGGGATCCAGAGCAGAGTACCGGGGGTAGCAAAATTCCCTCTGCTGAACATCACCTCCCACCAAAGCGTGCTCAGTCTCCCGTACCTTCATCGCCTAAATGAAGGTAACTTAGAGACAATCCGGAGGTTCAGAGAAGAATTCGACGCCGAACGACCCCAGCAAGTGGCACTGACCGTAGCAGCATCATGTTGCCTCCTGTTATGTGTTGCCATTGTGGGCTGGCGCGGCTGGAAGGCCAAGAGGTCCGCAAGATAACTGAACGTGGCGATTGCTGAGTTAAGGTCGGCCGAGGGCGGCCTCCGTCTTGAGGGGGGGATAGTTAACTAAAGCTAACGTCGCTCCCACGGGCGCATGAAATACGACAACATCGGCATACTGCAACGTAAGCATTATGCCGGATGTCGATACGTAGCCGGCAGACACTGCTTATTTGCGTGGCCGCTACGAATATGAGATCGCAACAATATGTTTCGGTTTCATGCTAGCTCCTAAGTTTGAATTCTTGTACCTTATATTAAGTTTTGATTTAGTTCTTCCGACGCTACAGCTCCGCTTGGCTCGGTATAATAAAGCGTAAACAGTAAACTCCTAATCTTTTATTGTCACGGCTCCGCCTGACATCTGATTAGTAAGAGCCGCGCGCGATAACGCCGGCAATAACATAGTAGAGTAGTTCTTTTCTACTCTCGTAAGCAGCAGCACTCGCTCTGCTCAATAAAGAGATACTTAAATCTACTCCGTCGCGTCTTTATTTTGAAGCCACCGGCTCACCGGAAGTGACGTAAAACACCACGAACATAACACACCAGGAAACTGGTTAATTGGCGCCCAACGACACCACCCCATTGGTTATTCCTAGTCTAGTGGTATTTGACAGTGCGTTTGTCATTACCCACGAGATAAAGAATCACAAGTGACTACAAGTGACTCAAACTCAGCCACGACAACAGGGCTGTAGTAACAAACACCAAGTGCTAGCAGTGAAAACAAGTGCTCGTGACTACTGTTGCTTACAACAGAACAATCCGACAGGTTGCCGCTGCTGACCTACGTCAACACAGGCAGCACAGCGACAACGTCGTTAACCTCGCCTCTCGAATACAGTCGGCTGAGGTGCGCTATAGCGCAAATTCAACTTCAAGTTTACACCGAAGCCGCGGAGCTCTTCGGGCAGCGACTCATCGCCAGATCAGCGCGCAAGCTATCTGGACAGCGGAGACGGCAGCGCGGGAGGCGAGGCAACGCAGCGCACGCAGCAGATACCAACTGCTGATTAGGATAATCACACCAAACCGCAACACACCAAAAAATGTAAGTGGGCACCTTTATTCAAACTTTCTTGGACCTGCGAATTAGAAATAAGTATAGGAATACATTCTTTTGCAAGTGTCATTGACAAGTAGAATATAGAAAAAAAGGTTGTAACCGCACAACGACTCGTGAAAATAGTGTTGGATTAGGTTGACGAGAAGTAATAAGCTACTGGCAGCAGGAATAATTTAAACAAAAAATAATTATTAAAAGCAGCGTATCAAATGCACGCGCACACAAATTCTTTTTCCGTCTGCCTTTGTCTCGTTCGTTTTGGTTTGTCGTCCGACGTAATACGATCCGTAGAATTTTGCAACTTTGTTGCCCCCGTCCTCAAGCGTTGTATTCAAAGTTTCGTTGCTTATATTAGAAGCATATGACTTCACCCATCCTTTTCTATAGAACCACTCGCCGACAGCGTAGTGATTCTGACTCTGATTGCGACAATCATCGCATTCGCTCTCCAGTGCCAAGACGCACACCCTCACCACCACCTCGTCCTACAGACAGTGTCATGGACCCAGACCAGCTGAAGCTCGTAATACAGGCAGCCGTCAACGCCGCCTTAGCTGAGCAAGCCGCTGTAAATAAGGTCTTGCTTGACAAAGTCAACTCAATGTCTCAGCAGCTAGCGGCAGCGCACATTACGCCACCAGAGGTGCAAGCTTATGCACCCATAGAGATAAGAAATGATATCCGCTGCGACGAGCCATTGGATGCCGTCAAATGCTTGCCCGAGTTTGCAGGCGCACTTGAATCGTAAGTTTCATGGAGACAGGCGGCTCTCGCAGCCTATCGTATTTTTAAGCCGTACGACGGCAGTTCACGCCATTATCAGGCGGTTATAATTATAAGAAACAAAATCAGGGGGGCCGCGGATGTTGTTCTAGCCTCTTTCAGCACGGTACTTAACTTTGACGCGATTATAAGTCGCCTCGACTTCACATACAGCGACAAACGTCCAGTTCACGTAATCGAGCAGGAGTTGGGCACGCTGAGACAAGGCAGCATGTATCTATTGCAATATTACGATGAAGTCGGCAAAAAACTCACATTGTTGACTAATAAAGTCAACATGTCATATGAGCCGGTCTTAGCAAAGGGCCTCTGTGAAAAGTTCCGCGAAGATGCGCTACGTGTGTTTGTTTCGGGACTCAAGCGTAGTCTCACCGATGTGCTATTCTCAGCAAAGCCAAGGGACCTACCGTCAGCCCTGGCGCTCGCACAAGAGGTAGAATCGAACCATGAAAGATATGCGTTCGCTGCCAGCTTCGCGAGGAGTGTGGAGGAAAAAGAGCACAAGGCAAGTGCCCAGCAGCGGGTCAAGCCACCCCAGCAAGCAGAAGCGCAGGCAAGCGGGTCAAAGAACCCACATTTTAGTAGGCAGCACGAGCAGCAAGGCAAATCCGTCCAGCGAAATGCCGAGCAACAAACTCGCGCCAGTGCTCCAGTACCAATGGAAGTGGACCCTTCGCTGTCAAAACTTATACAGCCCACCCAGGCCTCCATTGGCGTCAGCCAGCGGCCGGCCATGTCCGATCGCTCTAACGGTAAGAGCAAGCAACAAAGGGTAAATCATATAACCCAAGATACTGGACAGGGGCAGAACTCGTACGCCAAAGCCGCCAACGGCGCTGCGGCACAGATCGAAGACGATGCTGAAAGCGATTCTGACGCCCTCAATTTTTTAGGGGAAAATCCCTGCTACCCGTCATCAGACGAAGATAAGTCGATTCACTCGGTCATCAACAGGAGACCGGCTGACAGCGTCCTAACGCACCCTGGCGAGCCACAGGTAGAGATCCACAATAGGATCCAGAAAGCTCAAATCGCGCTAAGGGCCATATAAAACGCCTCGCGGCAGAATAGGTTATTCGATGTTGGCGAAAAGGTGTTGGCAAAATCCAACCGAAGACTCGGCAACAAGCTCACGCCGTTGTGCGAAGAAAGAGCTGTAGAAGCGGACATGGAAACCAAGGTCCTTATTGAGGGGAGGGTGGTCCACAAGGACAATTTAAAATGACGCGCTCATTGCTCAGGTCCGTGTACCGCTTAATTTTAAATTTGTTTAGCCACTTGGCGCTACTGGTAGTAGATCTAAGCTTAGCGCCATCCGCGCATATTATATTCATAAACACTTTTCTTATTATTGGTGGGGTTCCCCCTTGGCTACAGAACAGAAAAATCAACCATTTAAACTTTCACCCACACCCAATCTTATCCGTCCAGTGATTTGGAGAAGGGTAGGGTCATAGAAGCGCGATTGATCGACGCGAACAATAGGCAAATAGAAATCAATACAAAAATCCAGAGTCAAATTAATAAACTAACTGCCACCGTCAACTTAATCCTCAAGACAGCAAAAGCCTCGCAAATTGACACCGGTCATTTGTATGACCGTGTGTACGTATGTACGTATGTACATTGCTCGCGAGGAATAGAATGCTCATGATGGAGCTTCAGAATTTAATGTTGGCCGTGACACTTGCAAAAATGAACATTGTTAGCCCAAATATTCTTGATCACGCAGATTTGAGTTCAGTTTGGCTAGAGGAGCCCACCAACACCCCCATAGGGGACCTCATGTCCGTATCGTCCGTAAAGGTTCTGCAGTCCAATAACGCATTACACTTTATCATTAAGTTTCCGGTAATTAAGTTCGCCTGTAAGAAAATTACTATTTTCCCCGTCAGTCACGATGGAGCCATGCTACGTTTAGATGAAGGCGTTATCGCAGAGTGCGACAACGAGATCTACACCGTCGAAGCTTGCACCGCATCAACCAGCGCCACCTTCTGTCAGCTGTCATCAGACAGCTCATGCGCGAAAGAAATTCATGCAGGCGGCGCGGCGCACTGCGAGATACAACCCAGCAGCCTGGATCCCATCACCTATGTAGATGAGGGGATCGTCATCATCAACGTACAAGTGGACAACAGCTCTGAAATCTGGGTGCATGGTACGCACCTTGTTACCTTCACCCGACATGCCGTCATTAACGGAACCCTGTACGCCAACCAGAACGGGATCCAGAGCAGAGTACCGGGGGTAGCAAAATTCCCTCTGCTGAACATCACCTCCCACCAAAGCGTGCTCAGTCTCTCGTACCTTCATCGCCTAAATGAAGGTAACTTAGAAACAATCCGGAGGTTCAGAGAAGAATTCGACGCCGAACGACCCCAGTAAATGGCACTGACCGTAGCAGCATCATGTTGCCTCCTGTTATGTGTTGCCATTGTGGGCTGGCGTGCCTGGAAGGCCAAGAGGTCCGCAAGACAACTGAACGTGGCGATTGCTGAGTTAAGGTCGGCCGAGGGCGGCCTCCGTCTTGAGGGGAGGATAGTTAACTAAAGCTAACGTCGCTCCCACGGGCGCATGAAATACGACAACATCGGCATACTTCAACGTAAGCATTATGCCGGATGTCGATACGTAGCCGGCAGACACTGCTTATTTGCGTGGCCGCTACGAATATGAGATCGCAACAATATGTTTCGGTTTCATACTAGCTCCTAAGTTTGAATTCTTGTATCTTATATTTAGTTCTGATTTTGCCTCCGACGCTACAGCTCCGCTTGGCTCGGTATAATAAAGCTTAAAAAGTAACTCCTAATCTTTTATTGTCACGGCTCCGCCTGACATTTGATTAGTAAAAGCCGCTCGCGATAACGCCGGCAATAACATAGTAGAGTAGTTCTTTTGTACTCTCGTAAGCAGCAGCACTCGCTCTGCTCAATAAAGAGACATTTAAAAGCTACTTCGTCGAATACTTATTGTGAAGCCACCGGCTTACGAAGACTGACGTAATTTACTATAAACACAACATACCAGGAAACTGGTTAATTTATACAAACACAAGAAATTACCCAAATATTGTATTACAAAATAAGAAAAAAAAAACCACTCAAGAAATACAGACATACAAATAAACACAGAAATTGTTAACACTAACACACTCGAAATACTACATACTACACTGAAACATAAAAACACAAGCACATCCCATCTATAATAACACAATACCACTTAAGTTTACAATTGTTCGACGCTAAGAATGACCTATTCCAAAATCACATGTAACCCTCCACTTCCTTCTCCTTTTTTTCCCTTCCCCCCAACCTTATAAGTCTCTTGCTGGCTCATGTCGCTTGCGCCTTTCACATATTTAAGTACGATTCCCCAGTGGTTACTTTACATCAGGGGACAAGTTGGCGGACAAACGGTGTCTTCAAACTAGCACACATCGTCGACCTCGCCAGAATGCAACAGTTCATCGGTGACCTGAATGAAAAAGTAGCCGAGATGACCGATAGACGAATGGCCACTCTAGTAACACACTATTTGGAAGATGCGTCAGAGGGAATGAGACGACTAACGAGAACGCGTAATGCACGGTCCATAGAATGGTTAAGATCCGCCTGGAAATGGGTAGCCGGGTCCCCAGATGCAGCAGACTGGAACGCTATATTAAAGGCTCAGAACGACGTCGTTGCAAACACGGACCAGCAGATTAGAATCAACACAAGACTCTTCGACTCCACACATGAGACGGTACAACAAATCAACAAGATGGTGGAAAGAGTCAACGCAATCGACGGGGACTTGCATGCCACAGCATCAACTCTACATAGGGCAAAAATACTGGCTAACCAGGTTGGCGAAGTAATCAGGGCATGCCAGCTTGCCAAAACGGGAACAGTCAACACAAATCTCCTGGACCATGAAGAAGTGGAGACAATTCTGAGTGAAGTCAACAATCTCTCGTATCAGAACACGATCGAGTCCATCGAATTCTCCCGCCCGTCGGTAATGACGAATGGTACAATGCTATTGTACATCTTAGCGTTTCCAAAGGTCACTGACGAATCGTATAGGTTTATGCACCTATACTCAACCATTCCCAAGGGAAAACAAGTGATGCTGAAGACGCTTCTCCTATCGAACTTTAACGGATCGGTGACCTTTGACAGGAAGAAACATCATCTCTTCGGCTCTTTTGTGGTGCAATTCTCTAACAAAACGATTGCGGTCGGTAATCGAAACTTGATGGCAATGCCGGCTGTCTTAACTCGCGTGACGGCGACGGATTATCAACTATCACTGGAATACGTACACGAAGTGAGCAACCAGAACCTTCAAAGGTTGTTTCTAATGACCGGCAAGTTGCTCTACTCTTCGATTTCGGAGGCAATAGTGGCTTTGCTTATCTACGCGCTCGTATACTTCCTGTGGAGGAAGGTGACTTCGACCAAAGGCATCCCGGTCGTAAAGGACTGTAAGCCGGACCTGGGAACTCAAGCTGCAAGCGGGGCACCAAAACCCCTATGATCTGCGGGACGCAGATTTTTGAGGGGGGAAGAGTTATGAACCTTCTCCACAAGCCCCCCTCTCCATTGACCGCCGCTCTCGTACGCGCTCGTTGCGTCATTCGCCGGTCAACCAACTCGCTTAAATGCTGACTTCGACGCGACGACGTATCCAACGATCACACTGACTGAAATATGCTGCGCCTGCAGACGACACTTTGTTGCAGTCACGCGGACGGCGATCTGCTGCGCCTGCAAACGACACTTTGTTGTTGTCACGCGGACGGCGATCTGCT
Organism: Zaprionus inermis; assembly: GCA_018151445.1. Classification (NCBI taxonomy): domain Eukaryota; kingdom Metazoa; phylum Arthropoda; class Insecta; order Diptera; family Drosophilidae; genus Zaprionus; species Zaprionus inermis. Next base: position 22,825 of record JAECXD010000511.1, read on the forward strand.
GCGCCTGCAAACGACACTTTGTTGTTACGAGCAGTGCAGTCGCCGGATGTTGCCCAAGCGACGGCTGACGTAGCGTGGCTCGTATTTCGACCACTTACCCAACGGTTGGCCGATAAATAAGGAAGATATTCAAGAAATAGTATTGCCCTGTGGCCAATTGCTTATGTCGGTTTTTTCTAATGTTAGTTCCCGAGTTCAACTCCAGCTACCGACAACTTTTTTAATTATGTGCATCAAAAATATTCACAATGCAATTTAATTGGTCATTGCGTAAGAAATGCAGTGGCCGATTGATGAAGGTAGCTGACTGTTATGCGAGAGGTCCGGAGTTCAACTCCTAGGTATCGTATCTCATATATTTGTATACCAGCTACTCGAAGAGTATAAGGGTATTATAGCTTTGTGCCAACCGAAAATGTTTGTAACAGGCAGAAGGAGAAATCTCCGACCCCATAAAATATTTATATCCTGAATCAGCATGAACAACCGAGTCGATATAGTCATGTCCGTCTGTCCGTCTGTCTGTCTGTATGAAAACCTAGATCTCAGCTATTATAAGAGCTAGAGCTACCAAATTTGGGGACAATATGTGTTAATTCTGCCCGCCGATCAAGTTTATTTTGGATTTTCGCCACGCCTCCTTCCGCCCCTTAAATCGAAAAGAGTCGATTGTAACTGCAAATATAGCTCTACAGCAATCATTTTTATACATGTGATAAAAACCACCATGCGGGCGTGTTGCGTAAGTTTCAATAAGATCGGCCGATAAATAAGGAAGATATTCAAGAAATAGTATTGCACTGTGGCCATATGCTTATGTCGGGTTTTCCTAATGTTAGTTCCCGAGTTCAACTCCAGCAGCAGGCAACTTTTTTTTTAATTATGTGCACCGAAAATATTCATATTGCAATTTAATCGCCCATTGCGTAAGAAGTGGTGATGGTATTTGACTGTTCAGCGAGAGGTCCGGAGTTCAACTCCTGGGTGCGACGTAGGCCGGCGGTGATGTGTATTTTTTCACTTTTGAAAAAAAATTATTGTTTAATTCAAATTAATTTGAATAAACGGAAATTGATGGGGAGAAGAAAATAAGCAAATGATAAACAAAACAACGCCGCCGCGCCGCATTGCATATTTATTATTTTCATGTATAATAATCTAAATGGTCTGATAATGCAACTTTGTCGACGTTGGTGTCAGTGCGGTGACGGCGCGGTGGAAGTAGTGGCTGCTTGTAGAGATTTTGTTTTTGGAGACCGATGGTTCGAATCCAAATGGGCCCAACAAATAATTTGTTTTATTTTGTTTTTGTTCCGGTTTTTTTTTTTTTGTCGAAGCCATATTAATTTATATTACACATGTATGTTACATTGTAAATTCATGGCCCATATAATTAAATTTTTTTTTAAAAAAAAAAAAAAATTTAATTTTGTTTTAAAAAAAATTTTTTTTTTTAATAAAAAAAAAAAAAAAAAAAAAAAAAAAAAAAAAAAAATTTTTTTTTTATAAAAAAAAAGTTACACTCAAGTTAACGTCGCTCCCAAGGCGCGCATACGAAATACGACAACAACGGCATTCTGCAATGTAAGCATTATGCCGGATGTCGTTACGTAGCCGACAACACACTGCTTATATGCGTGGCCGCTACGAATATGAATCCGCAACCAATGTGTTTCGTTTTCAGTTTAGCTCTTAAGTTTGAATTTTTGTATTTTATTTGTGGTGTGTTTGTAGAATTAGTTCTTTTCTACTCTCGAAAGCAGCAGCACTCGCTCTGCTCAATAAAGAGATACTTAAATCTACTCCGTCGCGTCATTATTTTGAAGCCACCGGCTTACCGGAAGCGCCGTAAAACACCACGAATATAACACACCAGGAAACTGGTTAATTGGCGCCCAACTAGTGGTATTTGACAGTGCGTTAGTCAGTACCCACGAGATAAAGAATCACAAGTGACTACAAGTGACTCAAACTCAGCCACGACAACAGGGCTGTAGTAACAAACACCAAGTGCTAACATTTAAAACAAGTGCTTGTGACTACTGTTGCTTACAACAGAACAATCCGACAGGTTGCCGCTGCTGACCTACGTCAACACAGGCAGCACAGCGACAACGTCGTTAACCTCGCCTCTCGAATACAGTCGGCTGAGGTGCGCTATAGCGCAAATTCAACTTCAAGTTACACCGAAGCCGCTGGAGCTCTTCGGGCAGCGACTCATCGCCAGATCAGCGCGCAAGCTATCTGGACAGCGGAGACGGCAGCGCGGGAGGCAGAGGCAACGCAGCACACGCAGCAGATACCAACTGCTGATTAGGACAATCACACCACACCGCACAACACCAAAAAATGTAAGTGGACACCTTTATTCAAACTTTCTTGGACCTGCGAATGAGAAATAAGTATAGGAATACATTCTTTTGCAAGTGTCATTGACAAGTAGAATAAAGAAAAAAAGGTTGTAACACGCACAACGACTCGTGAAAATAGTGTTGGATTAGGTTGACGAGAAGTAATAAGCTACTGGCAGCAGGAATAATTTAAACAAAAAATAATTATTAAAAGCAGCGTATCAAATGCACGCGCACACAAATTCTTTTTCCGTCTGCCTTTGTCTCGTTCGTTTTGGTTTGTCGTCCGACGTAATACGATCCGTAGAATTTTGCAACTTTGTTGCCCCCGTCCTCAAGCGTTGTATTCAAAGTTTCGTTGCTTATATTAGAAGCATATGACTTCACCCATCCTTTTCTATAGAACCACTCGCCGACAGCGTAGTGATTCTGACTCTGATTGCGACAATCATCGCATTCGCTCTCCAGTGCCAAGACGCACACCCTCACCCCCACCTCGTCCTACAGACAGCGTCATGGACCCAGACCAGCTGAAGCTCGTAATACAGGCAGCCGTCAACGCCGCCTTAGCTGAGCAAGCCGCTGTAAATAAGGTCTTGCTTGACAAAGTCAACTCAATGTCTCAGCAGCTAGCGGCAGCGCACATTACGCCACCAGAGGTGCAAGCTTATGCACCCATAGAGATAAGAAATGATATCCGCTGCGACGAGCCATTGGATGCCGTCAAATGCTTGCCCGAGTTTGCAGGCGCACTTGAATCGTAAGTTTCATGGAGACAGGCGGCTCTCGCAGCCTATCGTATTTTTAAGCCGTACGACGGCAGTTCACCCAATTATCAGGCGGTTATAATTATAAGAAACGGCCGGGGGGCCGCGGATGTTGTTCTAGCTTCTTTCGGAACGGTACTTAACTTTGATGCGATTATAAGTCGCCTCGATTTCACATACAGCGACAAACGTCCAGTTCACGTAATCGAGCAGGAGTTGGGCACGCTGAGACAAGGCAGCATGTAATACTGCAATATTACGATGAAGTCGGCAAAAAACTCACATTGTTGACTAATAAAGTCAACATGTCATATGAGCCGGTCTTAGCAAAGGGCCTCTGTGAAAAGTTCCGCGAAGATTCACTACGCGTGTTTGTTTCGGGACTCAAGCGTAGTCTCACCGATGTGCTATTCTCAGCAAAGCCAAGGGACCTACCGTCAGCCCTGGCGCTCGCGCAAGAGGTAGAATCGAACCATGAAAGATATGCGTTCGCTGCCAGCTTCGCGAGGAGTGTGGAGGAAAAAGAGCACAAGGCAAGTGCCCAGCAGCGGGTCAAGCCACCCCAGCAAGCAGAAGCGCAGGCAAGCGGGTCAAAGAACCCACATTTTAGTAGGCAGCACGAGCAGCAAGGCAAATCCGGCCAGCGAAATGCCGAGCAACAAACTCGCGCCAGTGCTCCAGTACCAATGGAAGTGGACCCTTCGCTGTCAAAACTTATACAGCCCACCCAGGCCTCCATTGGCGTCAGCCAGCGGCCGGCCATGTCCGATCGCTCTAACGGTAAGAGCAAGCAACAAAGGGTAAATCATATAACCCAAGATGCTGGACAGGGGCAGAACTCGTACGCCGAAGCCGCCAACGGCGCTGCGGCACAGATCGAAGACGATGCTGAAAGCGATTCTGACGCCCTCAATTTTTTAGGGGAAAATCCCTGCTACTCGACATCAGACGAAGATAAGTCGATTCACTCGGTCATCAACAGGAGACCGGCTGACAGCGTCCTAACGCACCCTGATGAGCCACAGGTAGAGATCCACAATAGGATCCAGAAAGCTCAAACCGCGCTAAGGGCCAGAGAAAACGCCTCGCGGCAGAATAGGGTATTCGATGTTGGCGAAAAGGTGTTGGTAAAATCCAACCGAAGACTCGGCAACAAGCTCACGCCGTTGTGCGAAGAAAGAGCTGTAGAAGCGGACATGGGGACCACGGTCCTTATCGAGGGGAGGGTGGTCCACAAGGACAATTTAAAATGACGCGCTCATTACTCAGGTCCGTGTACCGCTTAATTTTAAATTTTTTAGCCACTTGGCACTACTTGTAGTAGATCTAAGCTTAGCGCCATCCGCGCATATTATATTCTTAAACACTTTTCTTATTATTGGTGGGGTTCCCCCTTGGCTACAGAACAGAAAAATCAACCATTTAAACTTTCACCCACAGGATCAATCTTATCCGTCCAGTGATTTGGAGAAGGGTAGGGTCTTAGAAGCGCGATTGATCGACGCGAACAATAGGCAAATAGAAATCAATACAAAAATCCAGAGTCAAATTAATAAACTAACTGCCACCGTCAACTTAATCCTCAAGACAGCAAAAGCGTCGCAAATTGACACCGGTCATTTGTATGAAACGTTGCTCGCGAGGAATAGAATGCTCATGATGGAGCTTCAGAATTTAATGTTGGCCGTGACACTTGCAAAAATGAACATTGTTAGCCCAAATATTCTTGATCACGCAGATTTGAGTTCAGTTTGGCTAGAGGAGCCCACCAACACCCCCATAGGGGACCTCATGTCCGTATCGTCCGTAAAAGTTCTGCAGTCCAATAACGCATTACACTTTATCATTAAGTTTCCGGTAATTAAGTTCGCCTGTAAGAAAATTACTATTTTCCCCGTCAGTCACGAAGGAGCCATGCTACGTTTAGATGATGGCGTTATCGCAGAGTGCGACAACGAGATCTACACCGTCAAAGCTTGCACCGCATCAACCAGCGCCACCTTCTGTCAGCTGTCATCAGACAGCTCATGCGCGAAAGAACTTCATGCAGGCGGCGCGGCGCACTGCGAGATACAACCCAGCAGCCTGGATCCCATCACCTATGTAGATGAGGGGATCGTCATCATCAACGACAGGGCCGCCAAGGTACAAGTGGACAACAGCTCTGAAATCTGGGTGCATGGTACGCACCTTGTTACCTTCACCCGACGTGCCGTCATTAACGGAACCCTGTACGCCAACCAGAACGGGATCCAGAGCAGAGTACCGGGGGTAGCAAAATTCCCTCTGCTGAACATCACCTCCCACCAAAGCGTGCTCAGTCTCCCGTACCTTCATCGCCTAAATGAAGGTAACTTAGAAACAATCCGGAGGTTCAGAGAAGAATTCGACGCCGAACGACCCCAGCAAATGGCACTGACCGTAGCAGCATCATGTTGCCTCCTGTTATGTGTTGCCATTGTGGGCTGGCGCGCCTGGAAGGCCAAGAGGTCCGCAAGACAACTGAACGTGGCGATTGCTGAGTTAAGGTCGGCCGAGGGCGGCCTCCGTCTTGAGGGGGGGATAGTTAACTAAAGCTAACGTCGCTCCCACGGGCGCATGAAATACGACAACATCGGCATACTGCAACGTAAGCATTATGCCGGATGTCGATACGTAGCCGGCAGACACTGCTTATTTGCGTGGCCGCTACGAATATGAGATCGCAACAATATGTTTCGGTTTCATGCTAGCTCCTAAGTTTGAATTCTTGTATCTTATATTTAGTTCTGATTTTGCCTCCGACGCTACAGCTCCGCTTGGCTCTGTATAATAAAGCGTAAACAGTAAACTCCTAATCTTTTATTGTCACGGCTCCGCCTGACATCTGATTAGTAAAAGCCGCGCGCGATAACGCCGGCAATAACATAGTAGAGTAGTTCTTTTGTACTCTCGTAAGCAGCAGCACTCGCTCTGCTCAATAAAGAGACATTTAAAAGCTACTCCGTCGACGTCCTTATTTTGAAGCCACCGGCTTACCGGAAGACTGACGTAATTTACTATAAACACAACAAACATACCAGGAAACTGGTTAATTAGTATTACCCACGAAATAAGAAAAAAAAAAAACCACTCAAGAAATACAGACATACAAATAAACACAAAAAAAATTAAAACAAAAACACACAAAAAAAAAAAAAAAACAAAAAAAAAAAAAAAAAACAAGCACATCCCATCTATAATAACAGGGCAATACCACTTAAGTTATACCAATTGTTCGACGCTAAGAATGACTACTATTGCAAAATTACTAACCCTCCACTTCCTTCTCCTTTTTTTCCCTTCCCCCAACCTTATAAGTCTCTTGCTGGCTCATGTCGCTTGCGAAAAATTAAGTGGGCACCTTTATTCAAACTTTCTTGGACCTGCGAATTAGAAATAAGTATAGGAATACATTCTTTTGCAAGTGTCATTGACAAGTAGAATAAAGAAAAAAAGGTTGTAACCGCACAACGACTCGTGAAAATAGTGTTGGATTAGGTTGACGAGAAGTAATAAGCTACTGGCAGCAGGAATAATTTAAACAAAAAATAATTATTAAAAGCAGCGTATCAAATGCACGCGCACACAAATTCTTTTTCCGTCTGCCTTTGTCTCGTTCGTTTTGGTTTGTCGTCCGACGTAATACGATCCGTAGAATTTTGCAACTTTGTTGCCCCCGTCCTCAAGCGTTGTTTTCAAAGTTTCGTTGCTTATATTAGAAGCATATGACTTCACCCTTCCTTTTCTATAGAACCACTCGCCGACAGCGTAGTGATTCTGACTCTGATTGCGACAATCATCGCATTCGCTCTCCAGTGCCAAGACGCACACCCACACCCCCACCTCGTCCTACAGACAGCGTCATGGACCCAGACCAGCTGAAGCTCGTAATACAGGCAGCCGTCACCGCCGCCTTAGCTGAGCAAGCCGCTGTAAATAAGGTCTTGCTTGACAAAGTCAACTCAATGTCTCAGGAGGCAGCGAGCAGGCCACGCACTTTACGCCACCAGAGGTGCAAGTCTATGCACCCATAGAGATAAGAAATGATATCCGCTGCGACGAGCCATTGGATGCCGTCAAATGCCTGCCCGAGTTTGCAGGCGCGCATGAATCGTATGTTTCATGGAGACAGGCGGCTCTCGCAGCCTATCGTATTTTTAAGCCGTACGACGGCAGTTCACGCCATTATCAGGCGGTTATAATCATAAGAAACAAAATCAGGAGGGCCGCGGACGTTGTTCTAGCCTCTTTCGGCACAGTACTTAACTTTGACGCGATTATAAGTCGCCTCGACTTCACGTACAGCGACAAACGTCCAGTTCACGTAATCAAGCAGGAGTTGGGCACGCTGAGACACAGTCTCACAGATGTGCTATTCTCAGCAAAGCCAAGAGACCTACCGTCAGCCCTGGCGCTCGCGCAAGAGGTAGAATCGAACCATGAAAGATATGCGTTCGCTGCCAGCTTCGCGAGGAGTGTGGAGGAAAAAAAGCACAAGGCAAGTGCCCAGCCGCGGGTCAAGCCACCCCAGCAAGCAGAAGCGCAGGCAAGCGGGTCAAAGAACCCACATTTAAGTAGGCAGCACGAGCAGCAAGGCAAATCCGGCCAGCGAAATGCCGAGCAACAAACTCGCGCCAGTGCTCCAGTACCAATGGAAATGGACCCTTCGCTGTCAAAACTTATACAGCCCACCCAGGCCTCCATTGGCGTCAGCCAGCGGCCGGCCATGTCCGATCGCTCTAACGGTAAGAGCAAGCAACAAAGGGTAAATCATATAACCCAAGATGCTGGACAGGGGCAGAACTCGTACGCCGAAGCCGCCAACGGCTCTGCGGCACAGATCGAAGACGATGCGGAAAGCGATTCTGACGCCCTCAATTTTTTAGGGGAAAATCCCTCCTACCCGTCATCAGACGAAGATAAGTCGATTCACTCGGTCATCAACAGGAGACCGGCTGACAGCGTCCTAACGCACCCTGACGAGCCACAGGTAGAGATCCACAATAGGATCCAGAAAGCTCAAACCGCGCTAAGGGCCATAGAAAACGCCTCGCGGCAGAATTGGGTATTCGATGTTGGCGAAAAGGTGTTGGTGAAATCCAACCGAAGACTCGGCAACAAGCTCACGCCGTTGTACGTAGAAAGAGCTGTAGAAGCGGACATGGGGACCATGGTCCTTATCGAGGGGAGGGTGGTCCACAAGGACAATTTAAAATGACGCGCTCATTGCTCAGGTCCGTGTAACGCTTAATTTTAAATTTTTTTAGCCACTTGGCGCTATTTGTAGTAGATCTAAGCATAGCGCCATCCGCGCATATTATATTCTTAAACACCTTTCTTATTATTGGTGGGGTTCAGCCTTGGCTACAGAACAGAAAAATCAACCATTTAAACTTTCACCCACAGGATCAATCTTATCCGTCCAGTGATTTGGAGAAGGGTAGGGTCTGGGCTGGCGCGCCTGGAAGGCCAAGGGGTCCGCAAGATAACTGAACGTGGCGATCGATGAGTTGAGGGTTAGAGGGTCGGCCGAGGCTCCGTTGGAGGGGGATAGTTAATTAAAGCTAACGTCGCTCCCACGGGCGCATGAAATACGACAACATCGGCATACTGCAACGTAAGCATTATGCCGGATGTCGATACGTAGCCGGCAGACACTGCTTATTTGCGTGGCCGCTACGAATATGAGATCGCAACAATATGTTTCGGTTTCTCATGCTAGCTCAAGTTTGAATTCTTGTATCTTATATTTAGTTCTGATTTTGCTTCCGACGACTACAGCTCCGCTTGGCTCGGTATGATTAAGCGTAAACAGTATAAACTCCTAATCTTTTATTGTCACGGCTCCGCCTCTGACATCTGATTAGTAAGAGCCGCGCGCGATAACGCCGGCAATAACATAGTAGAGTTGTTCTTTTCTACTCTTCTGCAGCAGCACCTCGCTCTGCTCAATAAAGCGTTACTTCAATCTACTCCGTCGCGTCTTTATTTTGAAGCCACCGGCTCACCGGAAGTGACGTAAAACACCACGAATATAACACACCAGGAAACAAAACAAAAAAAAAATGGTTAATTTATATCTTCTTTATTTATCAGCCGATCTTATTGAAACTTTGCCAACACGCCCGCATGGTGGTTTTTATCACATTATTTATCACAATTATTGCTGTAGAACTATATTTGCAGATACAATCGACTTTTTTCGATTTATGGGGGCGGATGGAGGCGTGGCAAAAATCCAAAATAAACTTGATCTGCGTGCAGAGTTAACACATATTGTCTCCAAATTTGGCAGCTCTAGCTCTTATAATAGCTGAGATTTAGGTTTTCAGCTACAATCGACTTTTTTCGATTTATGGGGGCGGATGGAGGCGTGGCAAAAGTCCAAAATAAACTTGATCTGCGTGCAGAATTAACACATATTGTCTCCAAATTTGGCAGCTCTAGCTCTTATAATAGCTGAGATCTAGGTTTTCACACGGACGGACAGACAGACAGACGGACAGACGGACATGGCTATATCGACTCAGCTGAGGGCAGAAATAAGAAGCTTGTGAGCAAAGTTTCATGAAGATAGCTCAATAACTGGGGGACTTATTTGCGTTGCAACAGACAGACGGACTGAAAGATTGTTACTATAACAGCTATAGAATATAAACGTCTGAGATATTTAAATGGAAAAACTAAGGGCGGGTTACTGTATAACATTAAAAAGTATTGATAATGTGCGGTATTTCCAAAAACAAAACAGGTTTGCATACAAAAACCCTGATTTCAGCCGATTGTTCCTATGGCAGCTATATGTTTTAGTGGTCCGATTTTGATACAATTTTGACAGCACATTAAGAACGTAATAAGAATAAGATTTGCCAAATCTTGTTGCAATATCACAATAGGATCCAGAAAGCTCAAACCGCGCTAAGGGCCACAGAAAACGCCTCGCGGCAGAATTGGGTATTCGATGTTGGCGAAAAGGTGTTGGTAAAATCCAACCGAAGACTCGGTAACAAGCTCACGCCGTTGTGCGAAGAAAGAGCTGTAGAAGCGGACATGGGGACCACGGTCCTTATCGAGGAGAGGGTGGTCCAAAAGGACAATTTAAAATGATGCGCTCATTGCTCAGGTCCGTGTACCGCTTAATTTTAAATTTTTTTAGCCACTTGGCGCTACTTGTAGTAGATCTAAGCTTAACGCCATCCGCGCATATTATATTCTTAAACACCTTTCTTATTATTGGTGGGGTTCCCCCTTGGCTACAGAACAGAAAAATCCACCATTCAAACTTTCACCAACAGGATCAATCTTATCCGTCCAGTGATTTGGAGAAGGGTAGGGTCTGGGCTGGCGCGCCTGGAAGGCCAAGGGGTCCGCAAGATAACTGAACGTGGCGATTGCTGAGTTAAGGTCGGCCGAGGGCGGCCTCCGTCTTGAGGGGGGGATAGTTAACTAAAGCTAACGTCGCTCCCACGGGCGCATGAAATACGACAACATCGGCATACTGCAACGTAAGCATTATGCCGGATGTCGATACGTAGCCGGCAGACACTGCTTATTTGCGTGGCCGCTACGAATATGAGATCGCAACAATATGTTTCGGTTTCATGCTAGCTCCTAAGTTTGAATTCTTGTATCTTATATTTAGTTCTGATTTTGCTTCCGACGCTACAGCTCCGCTTGGCTCGGTATGATTAAGCGTAAACAGTAAACTCCTAATCTTTTATTGTCACGGCTCCGCCTGACATCTGATTAGTAAGAGCCGCGCGCGATAACGCCGACAATAACATAGTAGAGTAGTTCTTTTCTACTCTCGTAAGCAGCAGCACTCGCTCTGCTCAATAAAGAGATACTTAAATCTACTCCGTCGCGTCTTTATTTTGAAGCCACCGGCTCACCGGAAGTGACGTAAAACACCACGAATATAACACACCAGGAAACTGGTTAATTTATATCTTCTTTATTTATCAGCCGATCTTATTGAAACTTTGCCAACACGCCCGCATGGTGTTTTTTATCACATTATTTATCACAATTATTGCTGTAGAACTATATTTGCAGCTACAATCGACTTTTTTCGATTTATGGGAGCGGATGGAGGCGTGGCAAATCCAAAATAAACTTGATCTGCGTGCAGAGTTAACACATATTGTCTCCAAATTTGGCAGCTCTAGCTCTTATAATAGCTGAGATCTAGGTTTTCAGCTACAATCGACTTTTTTCGATTTATGGGAGCGAATGGAGGCGTGGCAAAAATCCAAAATAAACTTGATCTGCGTGCAGAATTAACACATATTGTCTCCAAATTTGGAAGCTCTAGCTCTTATAATAGCTGAGATCTATTATTTCACACGGACGGACAGACAGACAGACGGACAGACGGACAGACGGACATGGCTATATCGACTCATCTGTTCATGCTGATTAAGAAAATATATACTTTATGCCTCTCCTTCTGCCTGTTACAAACATTTTCGGTTGGCACAAAGCTATAATACCCTTATACTCTTCGAGTAGCGGGTATAAAAATATGAGATACGAAAAAAAAAATTTTAAAAAAATAAATAAGTCGGCCGCCGTACCCAGGAGTTGAACTCCGAACCTCTCGCTTAACAGTCAACTACCATCACCACTCGATCACTGAATTTTTTACGCAATGACCGATAAAATTGCATTATGAATATTTTCGGTGCACATAATTATAAACAAGAAAGCAAGGCTACCTTCGGCTTGCTGAAGGTTTCATACCCTTGCAGTTATACAAAATATAAAATATATTTGGATTGCTGCTGGTTTCTGTGGTATTTATTGAAGAATTATAACAGTACATCGATTATATCATACTCTTATAATTTCACATACTCAGCCTCCTCACCACGACAAGGTCACAATCCTCGAGGAGGAATATTTACATTACCTTAAACAAAATTGCACATATATTCTTCATTTATAATAATAAAATAAATTAATTAACTAAATATTTAAAAATAAATTATTAAATAAGTGATTATAGCTAAGGAACGCGCCGTCATGGTGACTATATGGAATTTGATAAGTGATTGCGGCAGCACCGCTTACTGTGTTATCACAAAATATCCAATCAATTTGAGTTAAATGTTTTGTTGTTGGCATATTTAACAATGGATATAACCCCTTATTATTCAAAGTAGACTCGAGCTGATCAGTGGTTGTTGATCGACAAATGTTAAAATCTCCTAATATTACCAATTTTGTATTATTTTCAGCTGACGTTAGCCTAAAGGTAACTAATTTGCTTAACCTTTTTATTATGTTCCTATTTGTCATTAAGGTACATTGCAGGTACCAATGTTCACATAATTTTTCCGTTAAAATGTAGGAAGTCCAGATTTTTACATGATTAAGGCTATGAATCAAACACCTGCTTCGAAAAAAATAATTCTACCTTTTTAATGCTTTTGTATATACCTGGATTTCTTATATACTTCACACAAAATGTTATGAGGTAACTAATTTGTATTGTAAAGGATCTGTTGGTCATAAAATCTAAATTTGGAAAGTTCTCATACAAAAATGCGTTTGAATAACAGCTATATGATTGTTTGTTTAACAGCTACATGTAATAGTACTCAGATTTCCATAAAATTGCAACATGAACCTTCATTAGGCCGATCGTTGATCGTTATAAGTTATAAAAGTTCGATTTCGAACTTTATTATTAGGGACACACTTAGATTTGGATGTGGTAAGCCTGATAGCTATATCTTGAAATATAACGAAAATCGGCCGATAGGCTCCATGACAGCTATACGATGTATCAGTCCGATCTGGCCCGTTCCGACTTATTTAAAGAGGGCAGAAGTAAGAAGCTTGTGAGAAAAGTTTCATGAAGATAGCTCAATAACTGGGGGACTAATTTGCGTTGCAACAGACAGACGGACTGACTGATTGTTCCTATAACAGCTATGTATATAAGATAAACGTCTGAGATATTTAAATGGAAAAACTAAGGGCGGGTTACTGTATAACATTAAAAAGTATTGATAATGTGCGGTATTTCCAAAAACAAAACAGGTTTGCATACAAACACCCTGATTTCAGCCGATTGTTCCTATGGCAGCTATATGTTATAGTAATCCGATTTTGATACAATTTTGACAGAACATTAAAAACGTAATAAGAATAGGATTTGCCAAATCTTGTTGCAATATCTTGAAAAACAACAAAAATCGGCCGATAGCTTCTATGACAGCTATACGATATATCGGTCCGATCTGGCTCGTTCCGACTTTTTTACAGCCTACAGCAATAATAAGCTTGTGTGCCAAGTTTCATGAAGATAGCTCAAAAACTGAGAGACTAGTTTGCGTTGCAACAGACGGACGGACGGACAGACGGTCATCCATTTTTCGACTCCTCTGGTGATGCTGATTCAGAATATATATACTTTATAGGGTCGGAGATGTCTCCTAAGGTGCGTTGCAAACTTCTGGCTAAAATTAATATACCCTCTGCAAGGGTATAAAAATGATTGCTGTAGAGCTATATTTGCAGCTACATCGACTTGTTTTCGATTTGTGGGGGCGAATGGAGAAGTGGCGAAAATCCAAAATAAACTTGATCTGCGGGCATAATTAAAACATATTGTCCCCAAATTTGGTAGCTCTAGCTCTTATAATAGCTGAGATCTAGGTTTTCATACGGGCAGACAGACGGACATGGCTATAACGACTCGGCTGTTCATGCTGATTCAGAATATATATATGGGGAATATATGGGGTCGGAGATGACTCCATCTGCCTGTTACAAACATTTTCGGTTAGCACAAAGCCATAATACACTTCTACTCTACGAGTAGCGGGAATAAAAAGTAAAGAAAATTGGTGCATTTGAAAATAGACGTGAATTCTTTGTTGTGAGCAGAGCTGGAGCTAACTTTACGATTCACATAGTTTATTTTTTTTTCTCCCCCTTTTACTTCCATTTGTCTTTGTTGTTGTGTTTTGCACAACATTGTAACACGATCCGTTGCGATATTCTTCGTCCGGCCTCAGGAGTCGTGTCGTATTGTTGCTACATATGCTGATGACACAGCCATCTTAGCAACAAGTACATGTAGAGAGGCTGCTGCAAGCAGATTGAAGAGTGGCTGATAGCCTCGAAAATTAAAGTCAACACTGGCAAGTCAGTCCACATCACATTTGCACTACGTCAGGGTGACTGCCCAGAAGTTTTTCTAAATGGTTTAGCAATCCCAAAAAGTAATTGTGTAAAGTATTTAGGCGTACATATCGACCGCCATATACCATATAACCATATTGTAGGTAAACGTCAACAATTAAAACTGAAAGCTATGAAATTGTCATGGCTACTAAGTCGAAACAGCGCACTAACTCTTGAAAACAGAGTTAGACTCTACAAAGCAATACTAAAACCAGTGTGGATCTATTCTATACAGATATGGGGAACTACTAGCAACTCGAATGTCGAGATCATACAGCGTTACCAGTCCATAATTTTACGGAAATTAGTTAATACACCATTTTATGTAACTAATGCAAACATACCTAAAGATCTCAATATCCCTCTAATTAAGGAAGAAATTAAAAATCATAGTAAAAATTATACTGAAAGACTATACAACCATGAAAATAATCTAGCCTTAAGTTTATTATTATAAAGTATTTAGGCTTACATATCGACCGCCATTACCATATAACCATAATGTAGCTAAACGTCAGCAATTAAAACTGAAAGCTATGAAATTGACATGGCTACTAAGACGAAACAGCGCACTAACTCTTGAAAACATATTAGACTCTACAAAGCAATACTAAAACAAGTCGGAAAGGCTACAGAAGAGCTGACTCGATTGTGATATACCCGCTACAATTCTTCGGAAAACACGTGCCAAATGTGAACAATGCGTTCTTGCCTTTTATTTCTTTCCGTCTCTAATTTGTTTTGCCTATTCAAAGTTCAACTCGATTCTTATTGGATGTTGCTCTTTGCTTTTATTACTTTGCAGTTATAAATTATGCATGTGTGAAAGAGACGCCTATACATACATACATATATGCTGCCTCACAAAACATCTCTACATATCTAATTAGATTTGTCGTTTGTTTTTTGTGTTGCTGCTCAATGTCTCTTTCGATTCTAAGTGGCTTTAAATATACTAAAAATATATTTTGAATTTTGCAACACACTATAAAATAAAAAAAAAAAAATAAGATACAATAAAAATAAATATAAGTCGCCGCGGCACCCAGGAGTTGAACTCCGGACCTCTAACTAATCTCAGCTATTGTCTTAATTCTGCAAGCAAATCAAGTTTATTTCGGATTTTTGCCACGCCTCCATCCGCCCCCCATAAATCGAAAAAAATCAATTGTAGCTGTAAATATAGCTCTACAGCATTTTTTATACATGTGATAAAAACCACCATGCTGGCGAAATTTCAATAAGATCGGCTTATAAATAAGGAAGATATTAACGAAAAATTATTGCCATGTGACCATGTGCTTATGTCGGTTTTTTCTGATTTTAGTTCCCGAGTTCAACTTCTGCAGCAGGAAACTTATTTTTTTAATTATGTGCACCGATAATATTCATAATGCAATTTTATCGGTCATTGCGTAAGAAACGCAGTGGCCGAGTGGTAGTGGTAGCAGACTGTTAAGCGAGAGGTCCGGAGTTCAACTCCTGGGTGCGGCGACTGACTTATATTTTTTTTTTTTTTTCGTTTTTTGTAATTTTTTTTTTATTTTACAGTGTGTTGCACTGTTGTTGTTTTTAGTATATTTAAATCCACTTAGAATCCAAAGAGACACTGAGCAGCAATGCAAAAAACAAACGACAAATGTCGTTTGTTTTTTGCATTGCTGCTCAATGTCTCTTTCGATTCTAACTGACCTTAAATATATTAAAAACTTATTTTGAACTTTACATACATTACAAAACAAATGTTATAATTATTACTTTACTTTACTGGCATTAAAATAGAAAACTTCTTCAAGACCAAATCCAATTGCCCTTGATTTTTGCCTTAAAGTAAAACTTAAATTGCATGGGCCATGAATTTACAATGTGCATGAGTAATATAAATTAATATGGCTTCGACCAAAAACAAAAAAACAACAACAACGGAACAAAATAAAACAAATTATTTGTTGGGACCATGTGGATTCGAACCATCGGTCTCCAAAAAACAAAAACTCTACTAGCAGCCACAACTTCCAATGCGCCGTCACCGCATTGACACCAACGACGGCAAAGTTGCATTATGAGACAATTTAGATAATTATACATGAAAAGAATAAATATGCAATGCGGCCGGCCGGCAGCGGCGTTGTTTTGTTTTTCATTGGTTATATTTCTTCTCCCCATCAATTTCCGTTTATTCAAATTAATTTGAATTAAACATAAATATTTTTCAAAGGTGAAAAAAACACCACACACAGCCGCCGGTCGACGTCGAACCTAGGAGTTGAACCCCGGGCCTCACGCTTAACAGTCAACTACGATCACCAATCGGCCACTGCATTTATTACGCAATGACCGATAAAATTGCATTATGAATATTTTCGGTGCACATAATTAACAAAAAAGTTGCCTGCTGCTGCAGTTGAACTCGGGAACTAAATTTGGTAGCTCTAGCTCGTATAATAGCTGAGATCTAGGTTTTGATACGGACAGACAGACAGACGGACATGGCTATATCGACTCGGCTGTTCATGCTGATTCAGAATATATATACTTTATGGGGTCGGAGATGACTCCATCTGCCTGTTACAAACATTTTCGGTTAGCACAAAGCCATAATACCCTTCTACTCTACGAGTAGCTGGTTTAGAAGTAAAGAAAATTGGTGCATTAACTGACTGACTTTGAAGGCGACGAAGAGCGTATTCGAGTTCCAGCACCAAGACTCATACGCCGTCCCCGCCGAATAAATAGCGCTATGGAACCAAAACAACTGAAAGTGATCATACAGGTGGCTGTCAATTCAGCTTTAGCTGAACAATCAGCCTTGAACCGGCAAAGGGAAGAGGCTCTTACAAATAGAGTCAATCAGCTGTCCGAGCAAATAGCAGCAACACATATTATCGCGCCAGAAGTGCAAATAATAAACAGCGTCCCTTGTGATGAACCATTGGATGCCGTTAAGTGTCTGCCGGAATTTGCGGGAGTCCAGGAATCATATGTTTTCTGGAGACAGGCAACCCTCGGCGCTTATCACATTTTTAAGCCATATAATGGCAGTTCACGCCATTATCAGGCTGTGATAATTATTAAAAGCAAGATCAGGAGACCGGCTGATGCTGTTTTGGCCTCGTTCGGGACAGTGCTTAACTTTGACGCAATTATAAGTCGTCATGATTTCACATACAGCGACAAAAGGCCAATTCATGTGATTGAGCAAGAATTATGTACGCTACGACAAGGCCTGCCCTTGCTGCAATACTATGATGAGCTTGAAAAAAAACTGACATTGTTGACAAATAAAGTCAATATGTCTTACGAACCAACCTTGGCCAAGAGCTTGTGCGAAAAATTCCGAACCATGAGAGATATGCGCTCGCAGCCAACTTTGCAAAAAGCCAAGAGGCCAAATGACCGCCAACATGAGAAAACATCTGAGCAGGCAGAGCTACAACCAAGCGGATCAAAGAATCCGCATTTCAGTAAGCATTCCAAACAGCAGGGCCAATCCGGCAAGCGTGGTAGTGGACAACAGAGCTTTGCAAAGACGCAAGAGCCAATGGATGTAGACTCCTCTATTTCCAAGTTCGTTCAGCCCACACAATTCCCAGTTGTCACAAACAAGCAACCAAAAGCAGCAGAGAGTGAACCACGTCACTCAGGCTGCAGGGCAGGGAACTGAGTCATTCGTCAGTTCCGCCAGCAGTGCGGCGGCACAAATTGACGATGGGGCCGACTCCGATTCCCTCAATATTTTAGGGGAAATTCCCTGCTGCCCGTCATCAGGCGAAGAGTGGCAGGGCTAGATATGAGCTTCCTTATCGACACCGGCATGTTAAAGAATTTTATTAGGGCCACACAAAGGGTTACATGGCGATCGTCCCGATTTCGGTACGGGGTACTTTCTTAAAACTGCAGACCAGAATGAGGCGCTCCCTTACAACACTTCGGTGGTTGCCACCATCAGAACAGTGAGTGAGGAGCCCATCCACGCCAAACTCTATCCGTACATAATGGGCGTAGCCAACTTTGTCAATAAGGAGATTCAAGACCTTTTAAAAAATTACATCATTCAAAAATCGGCAACCCCTTACAACAATCACATATGGGTAGTAGATAAGTAGGGAACCGATGAGGCGGGCAACCGTAAAAAGCGGCTAGTAATAGACTTTCGCAAACTCAATGAGAGAACAATTCCAATTTGGGCGGAGCCCGTTACTTTTCAATTCTGAATCTTAAATCCGGATACCATCAAATCACACTTGCGGAGCGCGACCGTGAAAAGACGTCTTTCTCAGTAAACGGGGGAAACTATGAGTTCAAGTAACTGCCATTCGGCCTTAAAAACGCCACCAGCATCTTTCAAGAACCATTGATCCTCAAGCAAGTAAGCAATTTTGCTACGTTTATGTTGATGATGTAATCATTTTCTCGAAGGACGAGGAGTCGCATGTCAGACATGTGGATTGGGTCTTACAGAGACTACATAAAGCAAACATGAGGGTATCTGTCGAAAAGTCTCGTTTTTTTTAAGGAAAGTGTGAATTATCTGGGGTTCATAGCAACGAGCTATGGTGCAACAACGGACCCAGAGAAAGTTAGGGCCATAAAAGAGTTCCCAGAACCCAAGACAGAGTACGAGGTCAAATCGTTTTTAGGCCTTACAAGCTACTGCAGATGTTTCATTAGAGATTTCGCTGCCATAGCAAGGCCCATTTCGGGTATACTAAAGGTCGAAAATGGAACAGTCAACAAGCACAGTTCGAGGAACATTCAGGTGCGCCTTTCTAAAGCTCAGCAACAAGCGTTCCAGAAGCTGCGTAACATTTTGACGTCAGAGGACGTCATGCTTAGTTACCCAGATTATACAAAGGCATTTGATCTAACGACAGATGCTTCAGCATACGGTATAGGCACGGTCTTGTCTCAAGTGGGCCGCCCCATAACTATGATTTCAAGAACACTGAAGGACAGCGAAGCCAACTACGCTACTAACGAGCGAGAGTTATTGGCCATTGTATGGGCCCTAGCTAAGCTGCGGCATTACTTGTATAGAGTTAAAGATATAAATATCTTTACTGACCATCAGCCCATACCTTTTCTGTATCAGAATCAAATCCCAATGCAAAGATTAAGAGATGGAAAGCGCGAGTTATCAGTCAGTGCCTGAGCGTGGAAGCTATATGTTTCCCTTCTCTCCCTCTGCTTAGGCGACGTCAGTTAAATATATGTACATATATGTACGGTGACGAGTTGTAATGAACACGACTGGTTGGATTGAGGTCCAAGATCAGAATGAATTTAATAATGGCAGAAGCTCTCCTCGAGCTCTATTTTACGTACTTCCGCGTAAGTGGAAGGGTTCTTAGAAATAAGCATATTTGTTGAATGTTGCATCAACATTCGGCCGGCTGTGTCTCTAGCTTGACAATGTTGCTGTGCACACTTCCAGGGGAAGGGAAATCTTGACTGTTGAGCACAATAGGGCCCACAGAGCAGCACAGGAAAATGTGAAATAAGTTTTCTCTGAACACTATTTCCCCAAAATGGCTAAGCTAGCTGGCGAAATCATTTAGAATTGCAAGACTTGTGCAAGAGCCAAGTACGCCAATAGACACGCACATAGACATTTTCTCTACCGACAAGAAAGTTTCTTGTAAGATTTGGCAAATCTTATTCTTATTACGTTCTTAATGTGCTGTCAAAATTGTATCAAAATCGGACCACTAAAACATATAGCTGCCATAGGAACAATGGGCTAAAATCAGGGTTTTTGTATGCAAACCTGTTTTGTTTTTGGAAATACCGCACATTATCAAAACTTTTTAATGTTATACAGTAACCCGCCATTAGTTTTTCCATTTAAATATCTCAGACGTTTATATTCTATAGCTGTTATAGGAACAATCAGTCAGTCCGTCTGTCTGTTGCAACGCAAAGAAGTCCCCCCAGTTATTGAGCTATCTTCATGAAACTTTACTCACAAGCTTCTTATTTCTGCCCTCCTTAAATAAGTCGGAACGGGCCAGATCGGACTGATATATCGTATAGCTGTCATGGAGCCTATCGGCCGATTTTCGTTATATTTCAAGATATAGCTATCAGGCTTACCACATCCAAATCTAAGTGTGTCCCTAATAATAAAGTTCGAAATCGAACTTTTTTAACTTATAACGATCAACGATCGGCCTAATGAAGGTTCATGTTGCAATTTTATGGAAATCTGAGTACTATTACATGTAGCTGTTAAACAAAAAATCATGAAGCTGTAATTCAAACGTATTTTTGAATGATAACTTTCCAAATTTAGATTTTATGACCAACAGATCCTTTACAAAGACATTTCCTCATAACATTTTGTGTTAAGTATATAAGAAATCCAGGTATATACAAAAGCATTAAAAAGGTAGAATTATTTTTTTTCGAAGCAGGTGTTTGATTCATAGCCTTAATCAGGTAAAAATCTTGACTTCCTGTACTGTTATAATTGTTCAATAAATACCACAGAAACCAGTAGCAATCCAAATATATTTTATATTTTGTATAACTGCAAGGGTATGAAACCTTCGGCAAGCCGAAGGTAGCCTTGCTTTCTTGTTTTGTATTCAGTTTATATTCTTATTCCGACGCAACATCACCGCTTTGCTGTCAAATATATAAAGAAAAGAACTCCCTGTCTTTTATTGTCACGGCTCCGCCTGACATTAGACTTGCAGGGCCGCGCACGATAACGCCGGTCACAAATTTATTAATTGACGCCCAACGTGGTCCTAACGCCACGACGAGCACTAAAAAATAAAAAAATCATCACCGATCACTAAAACAAAGTGAAAACAAAACAAGTCGGAAAGGCTACAGTCGAGCTGACTCGACTGTGATATACCCGCTACAATTCTTCGGAAAAACACGTGCCAAATGTGAACAATGCGTTCTTGCTTTTTATTTCTTTCCGTCTCTAATTTGTTTTGCCTATGCAAGTTCCACTCGATTCTTATTGGATGTTGCCCTTTGCTTTTATTACTCTGCAGTTATAAATTATGCATGTGTGATAGAGACGCCTATACATACATACATATATGCTGCCTCACAATACATCTCAACATATCTAATTAGATTTGTCGTTTGTATTTTGTGTTGCTGCTCAATGTCTCTTTCGATTTTAAGTGGCTTTAAATATACTAAAAATTTATTTTGAATTTTGCAACACACTATAAAATAAAAAAAAATATAAGATACAAAAAAATAAATTTAAGTCGCCCAGGCACACCCAGGAGTTGAACTCCGGACGTCTCGCTGAACAGTCAACTACCATCACCACTCGACCACTGCACTTCTTTCGCAATAACCGATAAAATTGCACCATGAATATTTTCGGTGCACATAATTAAAAAAAAAGTTGCCACATAATTTAAAAAAAAAGTTGCCACATAATTAAAAAAAAGTTGTCTGCTGCTGGTGTTGAACTCGGGTACTAACATTAGGAAAAACCGACACAGGCACATGGCCACAAGGCAATACTATTTCTTGAATATCTTCCTTATTTATCGGCCGATCTTATTGAAACTTTCGCAACACGCCCGGATGGTGGTTTTTATCACATGGATAAAAAATGAATGCTGTAGAGCTATATTTGCAGCTATTATCGATTTATTATCGATTTTTGGGGGCGGATGGAGGCGTGGCAAAAATCCAAAATAAACTTGATCTGCGGGCATAATTAACACATATTGTCTCCAAATTTGGTAGCTCTAGCTCTTATAATAGCTGAGATCTAGGTTTTCATACGGACAGACAGACGGACAGACGGACAGACGGACAGACGGACAGACGGACAGACGGACAGACGGACAGACGGACAGACGGACATGGCTATATCGACTCGGCTGTTCATGCTGATTCAGAATATATATACTTTATGGGGTCGGAGATGTCTCCTTCTGCCTGTTACAAACATTTTCGGTTGGCACAAAGTTATAATACCCTTATACTCTTCGAGTAGCGGGTATAAAAAAACAACGCTCAAAGTGAAAAGCAAAGTACCCTATTATCAAGTAACCAATCAAGCAGTTGCGGCTGCACAGTGATAGTGACAAATCGCTCAAAATACTTGCGAGCGTAAGTGTGCCGTGATCTCCGTTGCCGCGCGTAGCAACCGCCAACAGTGACACCAACCGCGTCAATTGATTGGCTAAGGCGCGCAAGAGCGCTGTCAACTCAACTTTCATCGGTCACCGAAGCCGTCGGAGCTCTTCGGGCAGCGAAGACAGCAGCGCGACCAAGACAGCAGCGCGGGAACACCACAGCTGCAGCGAGTTACGTTAAGAGGCAATTTGCATAGCTCAGGGCTCAGCATTAAAAGACATGTAAGTGGGCATTTTCATTCGAACTCATTTTAAGTCGGCATTTAAAAAAAAAAAAAATAAAATAAATAAACACTGATTAGTTTTGCGAGTGTTTACTGCTAAGGAAAGAGAGCTAGTTAATTTAAAAATAGACGTTAATTTTTTGTTGCGATCAGAACTGTGATTGCCCCTTCGATTTGCGTTGTTTTATTTTTCGTCTCTTACTTCCATTTGTCTTCGTTCTTGTGTTTACCCAATATTGTGTCGTAACACGATCCGTTGAGTTCCGTGACATTCTTCATTTGGCTTCAGGCGTCTCTAGGAATAAAATTTGTTTACATTTCAAACCCATGTCATCGTCGTTCAGTCGGTACAGAACTACTCGTTAACAGTGTAGTGATTCAGACTCTGATCGCGACGATCAGCGCATTCGCATTCCAGCACCGAGGCTCACACCCCCACCCAGAGTCAGCGTCATGCACCCTCAATTGCAGGCAGTGATACAGGCGGTTGTCATTTCGGCCTTAGCTGAGCAAGCGGCTGCGAACCGACAAAAGTAAGAGGCTCTTGCAGACAGAGTCAACCAGTTGTCCAACCAAATAGCAGCGACACATATCGTCACGCCAGAGGTGCGGGCGTATACCGCAATAGAGATAAGAGATAGCGTTCGTTGTGACGAGCCATTAGATGCGGTAAAATTTTTGCCAGAATTCATGGGAGTTCAGGAATCGTATGTTTCCTGGAGACAGGCGGCTCTCGCCGCTTATCATATTTTAGCCGTAGCCGTATAATGGCAGTTCACGCCACTACCAGGCCGTGATAATTATAAGAAGTAAGGTTAGGGGACCGGCTGATGCCGTCATAGCTTCGTTCGGCACGGTGCTGAACTTTGACGCTATTATAAGTCGTCTCGATTTCACGTACAGTGACAATTCACGTAATAGAGCAAGAGTTAGGTACGCTACGACAAGGCGGCCTGTCTGTGCTACAATATTACGATGAGGTCGAGAAAAACTGACAAATATGCCAAATATGAACAATGCAAGAACTTTTTATTTCTTTCCGTCTCTAAATTGTTATGCCTATGCAAGTTCCACTCGATTCTTATTGGTTCTTGCCCTTTTCTTTTATTACTTTGCATGTGTGAAAGAGACGCCTATACATACATACATGTATGGTGCCTCACAATACATCTCAACATATCTAATTAGATTTGTCGTTTGTTTTTTTGCATTGCTGCTCAATGTCTCTTTCGATTCTAACTGACCTTAAATATATTAAAAACTTATTTTGAACTTTACATACATTACAAAACAAATGTTATAATTATTACTTTACTTTACTGGCATTAAAATAGAAAACTTCTTCAAGACCAAATCCAATTGCCCTTGATTTTTGCCTTAAAGTAAAACTTAAATTGCATGGGCCATGAATTTACAATGTGCATGAGTAATATAAATTAATATAGCTTCGACCAAAAACAAAAAAACAACAACAACGGAACAAAATAAAACAAATTATTTGTTGGGACCATGTGGATTCGAACCATCGGTCTCCAAAAACAAAAACTCTACTAGCAGCCACAACTTCCAATGCGCCGTCACCGCATTGACACCAACGACGGCAAAGTTGCATTATGAGACAATTTAGATAATTATACATGAAAAGAATAAATATGCAATGCGGCCGGCCGGCAGCGGCGTTGTTTTGTTTTTCATTGGTTATATTTCTTCTCCCCATCAATTTCCGTTTATTCAAATTAATTTGAATTAAACATAAATATTTTTTAAAGGTGAAAAAAACACCACACACAGCCACCGGTCGACGTCGAACCTAGGAGTTGAACCCCGGGCCTCACGCTTAACAGTCAACTACGATCACCAATCGGCCACTGCATTTATTACGCAATGACCGATAAAATTGCATTATGAATATTTTCGGTGCACATAATTTAAAAAAAAGTTGCCTGCTGCTGCAGTTGAACTCGGGAACTAACATTAGGAAAAACAGACGTAAGCACATGGCCACAGGGCAATACTATTTCTTGTATATATTCCTTATTTATCGGCCGATCTTATGAAACTATCGCAACACGCCCGCATGGTGGTTTTTATCACATGTATAAAAAATAATTGCTGTAGAGATATATTTGCAGCTACAATCGACTTGTTTTCGATTTGTGGGAGCGGATGGAGAAGTGGCGAAAATCCAAAATAATCATGATCTGCGGGCAGAATTAAAACATATTGTCCCCAAATTTGGTAGCTCTAGCTCGTATAATAGCTGAGATCTAGGTTTTGATACGGACAGACAGACAGACGGACATGGCTATATCGACTCGGCTGTTCATGCTGATTCAGAATATATATACTTTATGGGGTCGGAGATGACTCCATCTGCCTGTTACAAACATTTTCGGTTAGCACAAAGCCATAATACCCTTCTACTCTACGAGTAGCTGGTTTAGAAGTAAAGAAAATTGGTGCATTAACTGACTGACTTTGAAGGCGACGAAGAGCGTATTCGAGTTCCAGCACCAAGACTCATACGCCGTCCCCGCCGAATAAATAGCGCTATGGAACCAAAACAACTGAAAGTGATCATACAGGTGGCTGTCAATTCAGCTTTAGCTGAACAATCAGCCTTGAACCGGCAAAGGGAAGAGGCTCTTACAAATAGAGTCAATCAGCTGTCCGAGCAAATAGCAGCAACACATATTATCGCGCCAGAAGTGCAAATAATAAACAGCGTCCCTTGTGATGAACCATTGGATGCCGTTAAGTGTCTGCCGGAATTTGCGGGAGTCCAGGAATCATATGTTTTCTGGAGACAGGCAACCCTCGGCGCTTATCACATTTTTAAGCCATATAATGGCAGTTCACGCCATTATCAGGCTGTGATAATTATTAGAAGCAAGATCAGGAGACCGGCTGATGCTGTTTTGGCCTCGTTCGGGACAGTGCTTAACTTTGACGCAATTATAAGTCGTCATGATTTCACATACAGCGACAAAAGACCAATTCATGTGATTGAGCAAGAATTATGTACGCTACGACAAGGCCTGCCCTTGCTGCAATACTATGATGAGCTTGAAAAAAAACTGACATTGTTGACAAATAAAGTCAATATGTCTTACGAACCAACCTTGGCCAAGAGCTTGTGCGAAAAATTCCGAACCATGAGAGATATGCGCTCGCAGCCAACTTTGCAAAAAGCCAAGAGGATAGGTAACGTAGGCCAAATGACTGCCAACATGAGAAAACATCTCAGCAGGCAGAGCTACAACTAAGCGGATCAAAGAATCCGCATTTCAGTAAGCATTCCAAACAGCAGGGCCAATCCGGCAAGCGTGGTAGTGGACAACAGAGCTTTGCAAAGACGCAGGAGCCAATGGATGTAGACTCCTCTATTTCCAAGTTCGTTCAGCCCACACAATTCCCAGTTGTCACAAACAAGCAGACAGCCGCGTCTGATCGCACTAACAGCAACCAAAAGCAGCAGAGAGTGAACCACGTCACTCAGGCTGCAGGGCAGGGAACTGAGTCATTCGTCAGTTCCGCCAGCAGTGCGGCGGCACAGATTGACGATGGGGCCGACTCCGATTCCCTCAATATTTTAGGGGAAATTCCCTGCTGCCCGTCATCAGGCGAAGAGTGGCAGGGCTAGATATGAGCTTCCTTATCGACACCGGCATGTTAAAGAATTTTATTAGGGCCACACAAAGGGTTACATGGCGTTCGTCCCGATTTCGGTACGGGGTACTTTCTTAAAACTGTTAATAACCCATAAGAAGACCTTTGCAGACCAGAATGAGGCGCTCCCTTACAACACTTCGGTGGTTGCCACCATCAGAACAGTGAGTGAGGAGCCCATCCACGCCAAACTCTATCCGTACACATTGGGCGTAGCCAACTTTGTCAATAAGGAGATTCAAGACCTTTTAAAAAATTACATCATTCAAAAATCGGCAACCCCTTACAACAATCACATATGGGTAGTAGATAAGTAGGGAACCGATGAGGCGGGCAACCGTAAAAAGCGGCTAGTAATAGACTTTCGCAAACTCAATGAGAGAACAATTCCCGATAAATACCCGATGCCAAACATCGCAATGATACTAGGCAATTTGGGCAGAGCCCGTTACTTTTCAATTCTGAATCTTAAATCCGGATACCATCAAATCACACTTGCGGAGCGCGACCGTGAAAAGACGTCTTTCTCAGTAAACGGGGGAAACTATGAGTTCAAGTAACTGCCATTCGGCCTTAAAAACGCCACCAGCATCTTTCAAGAACCATTGATCCTCAAGCAAGTAAGCAATTTTGCTACGTTTATGTTGATGATGTAATCATTTTCTCGAAGGACGAGGAGTCGCATGTCAGACATGTGGATTGGGTCTTACAGAGACTACATAAAGCAAACATGAGGGTATCTGTCGAAAAGTCTCGTTTTTTTTAAGGAAAGTGTGAATTATCTGGGGTTCATAGCAACGAGCTATGGTGCAACAACGGACTCAGAGAAAGTTAGGGCCATAAAAGAGTTCCCAGAACCCAAGACAGAGTACGAGGTCAAATCGTTTTTAGGCCTTACAAGCAACTGCAGATGTTTCATTAGAGATTTCGCTGCCATAGCAAGGCCCATTTCGGGTATACTAAAGGTCGAAAATGGAACAGTCAACAAGCACAGTTCGAGGAACATTCAGGTGCGCCTTTCTAAAGCTCAGCAACAAGCGTTCCAGAAGCTGCGTAACATTTTGACGTCAGAGGACGTCATGCTTAGTTACCCAGATTATACAAAGGCATTTGATCTAACGACAGATGCTTCAGCATACGGTATAGGCACGGTCTTGTCTCAAGTGGGCCGCCCCATAACTATGATTTCAAGAACACTGAAGGACAGCGAAGCCAACTACGCTACTAACGAGCGAGAGTTATTGGCCATTGTATGGGCCCTAGCTAAGCTGCGGCATTACTTGTATAGAGTTAAAGATATAAATATCTTTACTGACCATCAGCCCATACCTTTTCTGTATCAGAATCAAATCCCAATGCAAAGATTAAGAGATGGAAAGCGCGAGTTATCAGTCAGTGCCTGAGCGTGGAAGCTATATGTTTCCCTTCTCTCCCTCTGGTTAGGCGACGTCAGTTAAATATATGTACATATATGTACGGTGACGAGTTGTAATGAACACGACTGGTTGGATTGAGGTCCAAGATCAGAATGAATTTAATAACGGCAGAAGCTCTCCTCGAGCTCTATTTTACGTACTTCCGCGTAAGTGGAAGGGTTCTTAAAAATAAGCATATTTGTTGAATGTTGCATCAACATTCGGCCGGCTGTGTCTCTAGCTTGACAATGTTTTGCTGTGCACACTTCCACAGAAGTGGAAGGGTTCTTAGAAATAAGCGTAGTTGTCGGATGTTGCATCAGCATTCGGCCGGCTAGGACCCTAGTTGCTGTGCAACATGTTGGGCTGCCGTTTGGCCTTGACGTCTTCCCGATGAGGTGGTGAGGTGGTGAGGTGGGTGAGGTGGTAACTCGCGCAAACACGAGTCTAATGCCCGGATCTTTTACAAGCCCGGCAAAGTGAATCTCGTAGCGGATGAATTGTCCAGACAACAGCTAAATGCTTTGGATGAACAAGAACCCGAGTCCTGCGCAGCAACAATCCATAGCGAGCTCTCCCTCACCCACACGATCGAATCAACAGATAAACCGTTGAACTGTTTCCAGAATCAGATAGTACTGAAAGAAGCACGCCTCCCGTCTAAACAGACATTCATTTTATTCGGGAATAAGAGACGGCAGATGGTTAATTTCGCCTGGAGAGAATCTCTGCTACACGGACTGACAGACATAATTTACCCGAGAGGCTCGCAAGAACCGTGTGGTGTACATATTCAGAGTAGAAGAGGGAAGGGAAATCTTGACTGTTGAGCACAATAGGGCCCACAGAGCAGCACAGGAAAATGTGAAATAAATTTGTCTGAATACTATTTCTTGTAAGATTTGGCAAATCTTATTCTTATTACGTTCTTAATGTGCTGTCAAAATTGTATAAAAATCGGACCACTAAAACATATAGCTGCCATAGGAACAATGGGCTAAAATCAGGGTTTTTGTATGCAAACCTGTTTTGTTTTTGGAAATACCGCACATTATCAAAACTTTTTAATGTTATACAGTAACCCGCCATTAGTTTTTCCATTTAAATATCTCAGACGTTTATATTCTATAGCTGTTATAGGAACAATCAGTCAGTCCGTCTGTCTGTTGCAACGCAAAGAAGTCCCCCAGTTATTGAGCTATCTTCATGAAACTTTACTCACAAGCTTCTTATTTCTGCCCTCCTTAAATAAGTCGGAACGGGCCAGATCGGACTGATATATCGTATAGCTGTCATGGAGCCTATCGGCCGATTTTCGTTATATTTCAAGATATAGCTATCAGGCTTACCACATCCAAATCTAAGTGTGTCCCTAATAATAAAGTTCGAAATCGAACTTTTTTAACTTATAACGATCAACGATCGGCCTAATGAAGGTTCATGTTGCAATTTTATGGAAATCTGAGTACTATTACATGTAGCTGATAAACAAAAAATCATATTGCTGTTATTCAAACGCATTTTTGAATGAGTACTTTCCAAATTTAGATTTTATGACCAATAGATCCTTTACAACACAAAGACATTTCCTCATAACATTTTGTGTTAAGTATATAAGAAATCCAGGTATATACAAAAGCATTAAAAATGTAGAATTATTTTTTTTCGAAGCAGGTGTTTGATTCATAGCCTTAATCAGGTAAAAATCTCGACTTCCTGTACTGTTATAATTGTTCAATAAATACCACAGCAACCAGCAGCAATCCAAATATATTTTATATTTTGTATAACTGCAAGGGTATGAAACCTTCGGCAAGCCGAAGGTAGCCTTGCTTTCTTGTTTTGTATTCAGTTTATATTCTTATTCCGACGCAACATCACCGCTTTGCTGTCAAATATATAAAGAAAAGAACTCCCTGTCTTTTATTGTCACGGCTCCGCCTGACATTAGACTTACAGGGCCGCGCACGATAACGCCGGTCACAAATTTATTAATTGACGCCCAACGTGGTCCTAACGCCACGACGAACACTAAAAAATAAAAAAATCATCACCGATCACTAAAACAAAGTGAAAACAAAAAAAAAAACAACGCTCAAAGTGAAAAGCAAAGAAGCAAAGTACCCTATTATCAAGTAACCAATCAAGCAGTTGCGGCTGCACAGTGATAGTGACAAATCGCTCAAAATACTTGCGAGCGTAAGTGTGCCGTGATCTCCGTTGCCGCGCGTAGCAACCGCCAACAGTGACACCAACCGCGTCAATTGATTGGCTAAGGCGCGCAAGAGCGCTGTCAACTCAACTTTCATCGGTCACCGAAGCCGTCGGAGCTCTTCGGGCAGCGAAGACAGCAGCGCGACCAAGACAGCAGCGCGGGAACACCACAGCTGCAGCGAGTTACGTTAAGAGGCAATTTGCATAGCTCAGGGCTCAGCATTAAAAGACATGTAAGTGGGCATTTTCATTCGAACTCATTTTAAGTCGGCATTTAAAAAAAAAAAAAATAAAATAAATAAACACTGATTAGTTTTGCGAGTGTTTACTGTTAAGGAAAGAGAGCTAGTTAATTTAAAAATAGACGTTAATTTTTTGTTGCGATCAGAACTGTGATTGCCCCTTCGATTTGCGTTGTTTTATTTTTCGTCTCTTACTTCCATTTGTCTTCGTTCTTGTGTTTACCCAATATTGTGTCGTAACACGATCCGTTGAGTTCCGTGACATTCTTCATTTGGCTTCAGGCGTCTCTAGGAATAAAATTTGTTTACATTTCAAACCCATGTCATCGTCGTTCAGTCGGTACAGAACTACTCGTTAACAGTGTAGTGATTCAGACTCTGATCGCGACGATCAGCGCATTCGCATTCCAGCACCGAGGCTCACACCCCCACCCAGAGTCAGCGTCATGTACCCTGAGCAATTGCAGGCAGTGATACAGGCGGCTGTCATTTCGGCCTTAGCTGAGCAAGCGGCTGCGAACCGACAAAAGGAAGAGGCTCTTGCAGACAGAGTCAACCAGTTGTCCAACCAAATAGCAGCGACACATATCGTCACGCCAGAGGTGCGGGCGTATACCGCAATAGAAATAAGAGATAGCGTTCGTTGTGACGAGCCATTAGATGCGGTAAAATTTTTGCCAGAATTCATGGGAGTTCAGGAATCGTATGTTTCCTGGAGACAGGCGGCTCTCGCCGCTTATCATATTTTAGCCGTAGCCGTATAATGGCAGTTCACGCCACTACCAGGCCGTGATAATTATAAGAAGTAAGGTTAGGGGACCGGCTGATGCCGTCATAGCTTCGTTCGGCACGGTGCTAAACTTTGACGCTATTATAAGTCGTCTCGATTTCACGTACAGTGACAATTCACGTAATAGAGCAAGAGTTAGGTACGCTACGACAAGGCGGCCTGTCTTTGCTACAATATTACGATGAGGTCGAGAAAAACTGACATTGTTGACAAATAAAGTCAACATGTCCTACGAGCCAACCTTGGCCAAGGGACTGTGCGAAAAGTTCCGTGACGATGCGTTGCGAGTATTCGTATCAGGGCTTAAAAGAAGCTTGACAGATGTCCTTTTCGCAGCAAAGCCAAAGGATCTTCCGTCTGTCCTGGCGCTGGAACAGGAGGTTGAATCGAACCATGAGAGATATGCGTTCGCAGCCAACTTTGCAAAAAGCCAGGAGGACAGGGAGCGTAAGCCGAATGCCCGCCAGCAAGAGAGAACATCTCAGCAGGCGGAAGCACAACCAAGTGGTTCGAAAAACCCACACTTCAGCAAGAATTTCAAACAGCAAGGCCAATCCGGCCAGCGTGGCAATGGTCAGCAGGGCTATGCGAAAACGCAAGAGCGTATGGATGTTGACCCTTCCCTTTCCAACCTTGTTTAGCCCACTCATTTCCCAGCTGGCATGAACAAGCGATCGGCCGCGTCCAATCGCACTAACAACAACCTAAAGCAGCAGAGAGTGAACCATGTCACTCAGACTGCGGGACAGGGGGCTGAGTCATACGCCGGTGCCGCCAGTAATGCGGTGGCACAGATTGATGATGATGCCGACTCCGATTCCCTCAATTTTTTAGGGGAAAGTCCCTGCTGCCCGTCATCAGACGGAGAGTAGCGGGGTGCGACATGAAATTCCTCATCGACACAGGCGCGTCCAAAAATTTTATTCGACCACACAAAGGACTGCGCGGTGTCCGTCCAGTGGATTCTGCGATCAGAATTCACTCAATCCATGGCACGACCCAAATTAGCCAGAAATGATTTGTATCGCTGTTCAATGTGAAAGCGGTATTCTTCAATTTACCAGACTTAACCACGTTTGACGGAATAATAGGACTCGACCTATTAACACAGGCCGGCGCATCACTATGCCTAGCCGCCGGTCAAGTCAAGTGGGGAACGGAGGTCGAACAGATCTCCTTTCATTCCTGCGCCAACGTCAATTTCACTGATGGGGATTGTTCGGATGCGCCACCCCAGGTTCGAAGTTCCTTTCCAATAGAAAAGCATTCGCAGACCCTAACAAAGCCCTGCCGTATAATACCTCGGTAGTGGCTACCATCAGAACAACGACTGATGACCCCGTTTATGCGCGGCTATACTCATATCCAATGGGAGTGGCCGATTCCGTTAATAAGGCGGTGCAAAACCTCCTAAGTAACGACATAATCCAAACGTCCGCCACCCCTTACAACAACCCCATTTTGGTTGTAGATAAGAAGGGTACCGACGATGCGGGCAACCAAAACAGACGTATGGTCATTGACTTTCGCAAACTCAATGAGCAAACAGTTCCTGACAGGTACCCCATGCCAAATATCTCGATGATATTAGGAAACTTGGGCAAGGCCTGTTACTTTTCGACACTATATCTCAAGTCTGGCTACCACCAAATCATACTCGCTGAACGCGACCGGGAGAAGATTTCCTTCTCAGTGAATGGTGGAAAATACGAGTTCAAGAGGCTTCCATTTGGACTCAAGAACGCAGCCATCATCTTTCAGAGAACTATTGACGATATCCTGCGTGAGCAGATTGGCAAGTTTTGCTACGTCTATGTAGACGATGTCATCATATTCTCGGAGGATGAAGAGTCTCACGTCAAGCACGTAGAATGGGTCCTACAAAGCTTGTACGAGGCAAATATGAGAGTGTCAATGGAAAAATCACGTTTTTTTAAGAAGAGCGTGAATTTCCTTGGGTTTATAGTCACCAATAACGGTGCAACGACAGACCCGGAAAAAGTTAGGGCGATACAAGCGTTCCCAGAGCCCAAGACAGTTTTTGAGGTCAGGTCATTCCTGGGCCTCGCGAGCTATTACAGATGTTTCATAAAGGACTTCGCAGCGATAGTTAGGCCCATCTCGGGCATATTTAAGGGTGAGAATGGAACAGTCAGCAAGCACAAATCCCGGAACATCCAAGTACAGTTCTCGGAGGAGCAGCGGCAAGCCTTTGAGAAGTTACGAAACATATTGGCATCTGAAGATGTCATGCTCAGATATCCTGACTACAAGAAGCCGTTCGATCTAACGACCGATGCTTCAGCCTACGGTATAGGTGCGGTATTATCCCAGGAAGGATGCCCTATCACCATGATATCGAGAATTATAAAAGATAGGGAAGTTAACTACGCGACTAACGAGCGGGAGTTATTAGCCATTATCTGGGCCTTAGCCAAGCTTCGGCATTATCTGTACGGAGTTAAAGATATAAATATCTTTACTGATCACCAGCCTTTGACATTTTCCGTAGCGGAATCCAACCCTAATGCGAAAATAAAAAGGTGGAAAGCACGCATAGACGAGTCCAATGCCCGGATCTTTTACAAACCTGGAAACTCTTTTCCGCGGATGCATTGTCCAGACAACAGCTTAACGCTTTGGATGAACAAGTACCCGAATCGTGCGCAGCAACGATTCACAGTGAGCTCTCCCTCACACACACTATTGAGACAACGGAGAAACCGTTGAACTGCTTCCAAAACCAGATAATACTGAAGGAAGCGCGCTTTCCTTTAAAACGAACCTTCGTTTTGTTCAGGGATAAAAAGCGCCACACAATTAACTTCACTTGCAGAGTCCCTGTTGGACTGCCTCTCAGAAGTAATTGTGCAGAAGGGCGTAAATGCACTCCACTGCGACCTGCATACGCTCGCGATGGTTCAGGACGAGGTCGTCCGAAGGTTCCCAGCCACGAGGTTCTTGCACTGTAAGAACCTGGTAGTTGACATATTCGATACGGAGGAGAAAAGAGAAATCCTCACAGCCGAACATAATAGAGCCCATAGAGCGGCGCAAGAAAACGTCAAGCAGGTTCTGTCCGAGTATTACTTTCCGAAAATGACAAAGCTCGCTAACGAGATAGTCCAGAACTGCAAGATATGCGCGAGGGCTAAGTATGACAGACACCCGAGGAAACAAGAGATTGGGGAGTCTCCAATACCGTCACACGCGGGAGAAATGTTGAACATAAACATATTCTCCACGGATAAAAAGTTCTTTCTCACTTGCATCGACAAGTTTTCTAAATTTGCTGTCGTACAGCTTATTCAATCGAGGACCATTGCGGATCTCAAGGCTGCTTTGCTTCAGCTTATGAACTTCTTCCCGAAAACCAAAATGATATACTAAGACAACGAGCCGTCGTTGAACTCGCACACAATCACATCTATGTTGTCCAACAACTTTGGTGTCAGCGTCTCGAATGTACCACCGCTACACAGTGTCTCCAACGGACAAGTGGAACGTTTCCACAGTACGTTGGTGGAGCTTGCCAGATGCGTGCAGATCGACAGAGGCATAAGCGACACGGTAGAAGTAATTTTGTTGGCCACAGTAGAGTACAGTCAATCCATTCGGTCGTTAACAAAAGACCTGTTGATATTGTCCAAGCACACCATGACGAGCCACAAACGGAAGTCCAGACCAGGATCCGCAATGCTCTGGTCGCCCTCAGAGCCAGAGAGAATGCCTCTCGGCAAAACAGAGTCTTCGATGTAGGAGAAAAAGTTTTGGTCAAGTCCAACCGCAGGCTTGGAAACAAACTCACGCCTCTGTGTGAGGAGAGAGCCGTAGAAGCGGACATGGGGACAACAGTCCTCATTAAGGGAAGGGTGGTCCACAAGGACAACCTAAAATAACATTCCTAAAAACAGTGTCCTTGCGGCGACAAATCGTTTTTTTTTTCCATTTTTTGGCCACTTGGCATAATTTTAATTGGGTCTAAAGGATCTAATGCCATCGGCAACTTAAGTTAGGTATTTCTTGGTGTTGGGCTCCCCACTTTACGAACAAAAACATAGCTAAAATTTCACATACAGGACCGGACTCATCCTCTTTCTTTCGGTATCTTTGGCACATCACCGACTACTCGCACGCTAAGTACATCCCTGTAGTTGAGGGACGAGTCTTGGTATGGGAGGAGTTTGCCTACATCAGACACTCAGCAAACATCTCGGAGTATATGCGCATAGTGGAGGAAACAGCCAGCCTGTTTGACAAGTTCCCGCAATCGCATATGAGGAAATTATTGAGCGTAGATGTAGCACACCTGAGGGATTTACTAGAAGCGCTAGGCACGCATCACAGGGTAGCTAGGAGCGTAGATTTTCTAGAGCGTAGATTTTCTAGGATCAATACTGAAAGTGGTAGCCGGCACCCCAGACGCCAATGACCTAGAAAGGATAGATTCACCGAAACCCAGCTGATTGATGCGCACAATAGACAGATAGAGATGAACACAAGAACACAAGATCAGATTAATCAGTTAACCACCACAGTAAACACAATTCTCAGAGCAACCAAAAATTCACAAATTGACACCGGCCATTTATATGAAACCTTACTGGCCAGGAACAGAATGCTAATGATGGAATTACAAAACCTCATGCTAGCTATAACACTTGCAAAGCTTAAAATTGTCAGCCCAAACATTTTGGATCATGCAGACTTAGAATCAGTTTGGCTTGAGGAGCCCAGAGACACTCCCATAGGGGATCTTATGTCCGTTTCGTCAATTAAGGTCCTACAGTCCGCTAACATCATACATTTCATAATTAGGTTTCCTAAAATAAGATTTAGTTGTAAAAAAAGAATAAACGGCAACGTTATAACGGAATGCGACGCAGGAGTTTACGCGTTCGAAAAATGTACCGCCTCCCCCAGCGTATCTTTCTGTCGGCTGTCATCAGAGAGCTCATGCGCCAGAGAACTGCATGCAGGCGGTGTGGCCTATTGCGAATCCCAACCAAGCAATCTAGACTCGGTTACCTACGTGGACGATGGAATTATCATCGTGAACGACTGACCGGCAAAGGTGCGAGTCGACAAGGGCACTGAAGTCTGGGTACGCGGCACGCATCTCATCACGTTCGGCGAGTGGGCCACCATCAATGAAACCTTGTTCACTAACCGGAACAGTGTCGTGAGCAAAGTCCCTGGAGTTGCGAGCTTTCCCCTGCTCAACATCACGGCCAACCAGAAGGTGCGTAGTCTCCCCTAGCTCCATCGGCTGAACGAGCGTAACTTGGAGATCATCCGGCAGTTCAAGGAGGAAGTCGGCGCCGATCACACAACACTGCTGATGGTCACCGCTGGAGCAGTAGGCAGCACCCTCATCTGCGTCCCCCTAATGGGTTATCGCATCCTGAAGGCAAAGAGAGCTATGAAGCAACTATGTAAGATGGTTGCTGGAATAGGGTCGGCCGAAGCGGCCTTAACTTAGAGGGGGAGTAGTTAACTGAAGTCAACAAGCTGTAGGTTGCTGGCCGTAACATGACTCCGAGCGAATCTGCTTAGCCAGCATTTGACCGGATGTCGTTGCATAGCTGGCAAACACATTTGCGTGGCCGCTATGAGCATGATTGCGAAACAAAGTTTCGCTTTCATTTAGCTTTAAGAATCTTTTTGTATTCAGTTTATATTCTTATTCCGACGCAACAGCACCGCTATGCTGTCAAATGTATAAAGAAAAGAACTCCCTGTCTTTTATTGTCACGGCTCCGCCTGACATTAGACTTGCAGGGCCGCGCGCGATAACGCCGGTCACAAATTTATGAATTTATATATTCTGAATCAGCATCACCAGAGGAGTCGAAAAATGGATGTCCGTCTGTCCGTCCGTCCGTCTGTTGCAACGCAAACTAGTCTCTCAGTTTTTGAGCTGTCTTCATGAAACTTGGCACAGAAGCTTCTTATTGCTGTAGGCTGTAAATAAGTCGGAACGAGCCAGATCGGACCGATATATCGTATAGCTGTCATAGAAGCTATCGGCCGATTTTTGTTGTTTTTCAAGATATTGCAACAAGATTTGTCAAATCTTATTCTTATTACGTTCTCAATGTGCTGTCAAAATTGTATCAAAATCGGACCACTAAAACATATAGCTGCTATAGGAACAATCGGCTGAAATCAGGGTTTTTGTATGCAAACCTGTTTTGTTTTTGGAAATACCGCACATTATCAATACTTTTTAATGTTATACAGTAACCCGCCATTAGTTTTTCCATTTAAATATCTCAGACGTTTATATTCTATCCAGTTATTGAGCTATCTTCATGAAACTTTACTCACAAGCTTCTTATTTCTGCCCTCTTTAAATAAGTCGGAACGGGCCAGATCGGACTGATATATCATATAGCTGTCATGGAGCCTATCGGCCGATTTTCGTTGTATTTGAAGATATAGCTATCAGGCTTACCACATCCAAATCTAAGTGTGTCCCTAATAATAAAGTTCGAAATCGAACTTTTATAACTTATAACGATCAACGATCGGCCTAATGAAGGTTCATGTTGCAATTTTATGGAAATCTAAGTACTATTACATGTAGCTGTTAAACAAAAAATCATATAGCTGTTATTCAAACGCATTTTTGAATGAGGACTTTCCAAATTTAGATTTTATGACCAACAGATTCTTTACAACACAAAGACATTTCCTCATAACATTTTGTGTTAAGTATATAAGAAATCCAGGTATATACAAAAGCATTAAAAAGGTAGAATTATTTTTTTTCGAAGCAGGTGTTTGTTTCATAGCCTTAATCAGGTAAAATCTGGACTTCCTACCATTTAACGGAAAATTTATGTAAACATTGGTACATGCAATGTACCTTAATGACAAATAGGAACATAATAACAAGGTTAAGCAAATTAGTTCCCTTTTTTTATGGCACAGGTAAAACTTTAAATAAATAAAACAGGCACATAGGTATATATGTTCATTCATAAAGATCTCACACCACAGTTGATTTTTGTCACATTAACCGACAAGAAGTAAGAAATATATTTTATATTTTGTGTAACTGCAAGGGTATGAAACCTTCGGCAAGCCGAAGGTAGCCTTGCTTTCTTGTTGAATGTTGCATTAACATTCGGCCGGCTGTGTCTCTAGCTTGACAATGTTGCTGTGCATACTTCCACAGAAGTAGAAGGGTTCTTAGAAATAAGCCTAGTTGTCGGATGTTGCATCAGCATTCGTCCGGCTGGGTCCCTAGTTTGGCAATGTCGCTGTGCAACATGTTGTGCTGCCGTTTGGCCCATTTGACGTCTTCCCGATTCATCGTCCCATGCTTGGTGAAAGGCGTGGTGGTTTAGGGGGCGGGGTGGTAACTCGCGCAAACACGAGTCTAATGCCCGGATCTTTTACAAGCCCGGCAAAGTGAATCTCGTGGCGGATGAATTGTCCAGACAACAGCTAAATGCTTTGGATGAACAAGAACCCGAGTCCTGCGCAGCAACAATCCATAACGACCTCTCCCTCACCCACACGATCGAATCAACAGATAAACCGTTGAACTGTTTCCAGAATCAGATAGTACTGGAAGAAGCACGCCTCCCGTCTAAACAGACATTCATTTTATTCGGGAATAAGAGACGGCAGATGGTTAATTTCGCCTGGAGAGAATCTCTGCTACACGGACTGACAGACATAATTTACCCGAGAGGCTCGCAAGAACCGTGTGGTGTACATATTCAGGGTAGAAGAGGGAAGGGAAATCTTGACTGTTGAGCACAATAGGGCCCACAGAGCAGCACAGGAAAATGTAAAATAAGATTTGTCTGAATACTATTTCCCCAAAATGGCTAAGCTAGCTGGCGAAATCGTTTAGAATTGCAAGACTTGTGCAAGAGCCAAGTACGATAGGCACCCAAGGAAGCAAAAAATTAGCGAAACGCCAATAGACACGCACATAGACATTTTCTCTACCGACATGAGATTCTTCCTCACTTTCGTCGACAAGTTTTTCAAATTTGCTGTTGTCCAGCCGATTAGCTCGAGAACCATTGGAGACCTGAAGCCAGCGCAGCGTCTACTCATGAACTTTTTCGCGGGGGCTAGAACGATATACTGCGACAACGAACCATCGCTGAACTCACACACAATTACGTTGCAAACGCACCACCACTGCACAGCAACTCCATCGGGCAGGTGGAGCGTTTCCACAGCACCCTGCTGGAGCTCGCCAGATGCCTAAAAATAGATAAGGGCATAAGCGACGATGAAAGTCATCATGTTAGCCACCGCCCACTACAACAAGTCGATTCACTCGGTCATCACCAGGAGGCCGGCTGACATCATTCAAGCGCACCCCGATGAGTCTCAAGAAGAAATCTACAATAGAATCCTAAAGACTCAAACTGCGCTCAGGGCCAGAGAGAATGTCGCTTGGCAAAACAGGTCGTTTGAGGTTGGTGAGAAAGTGTCCAACCGAAGACTCGGCAACAAGCTCACGATTCTATGCGAGGAAAGAGCTGTTGAAGCGGACATGGGGACTACAGTCCTCATTAAGGGGAGGGTGGTCCATAAAGACAACTTATGGTAGCTCACCCCAAAATAAATGCGCGTACATTGATTAATTTTAATTTAGTTTGCCACTTGGCATAACTTTAATTAGGTTTAAGGGATTTAATGCTATCGGCATATAGCATTTAAGTTAGGTGTTGGGTTTCCCTCTTTACAAACAAACACTTAGTTAAAGTTTCGCTTACAGGGTTGGACTCATCCTCTTCCTTTCTGTATCTTTGGCCTCAGCGCACATCACCGACTACTCGCGTGCCAAATACAACCCCGTTGTCGTGGGACGAGTCTTGGTATGGGAGGAGTTTACGTCTGTTTGGCACTCGGCAAACCTCTCGGAATATATGCGCATAGTGGAGGAACAGCCAGCTCGTTTGACAAGTTCCCACAATCGCATATGAGAAAATTATTGAGCGTAGACGTAGCTCACTTAAGGGATTGGTTAGAAGCATTGGGCACGCACCACAGGGTGGCTAGGAGCTTGGATTTTTTAGGTTCCATGCTGAAAGTCGTAGCAGGCACCCTAGATGCCAGGGATTTAGAAAGAAGTAGATTTACAGAAACTCAGCTGATCAACGCACACAATAGACAGGTGGAAGTGAATACCAGAGTCCAAAGTCAAATTAATCAACTAACAGTCATCGTAAATACAATTCTTAAAGCAATGTTGATGATGCAGTTACAGAATCTCATGCTAGGCATAACACTTGCACTTGCACTTGCACTTGCAATTGTCAGCCAAACATTTAAGATCATGCAGACTTGAAGTCAGTTTGGCTTGAGGAACCCACAGACACCCCCATAAGGGATCTTATGTCCGTTTCGTCCGTTAAAGTTCTACAATCCTACAATTTTAAGCACCGAAGTTTTACCAAGTAAGTATACAACCTATAGGCTTGATCGACCTGGCCGACGTGGTGGGGGAGTTCTGATTGCAGTAAACTCCGTCATATCATCGGAACTTTTTCAACCGGAAGTTCAACATTGCATTGAATTTATTTGTGTAAAATTACACTTTCCCGATTTTTTCTGTTTTATAACCTGTTCATATATTCCGCCGTCATCGGAATTGTCAGTCTATTTGCAACACTTGTCTGCAATAGAGACTGTTTTCAACTGGTTATCAGACAGGGATCATTTTATAGTCCTTGGTGACTTTAATGTTCCTGAATGTGACTGGTGTGTTGGTGAGATTTATTTATTGCCTTCTCGGCAGCATGACCTATTTGACGGTCTGTTTGATATGTCATTGTCGCAGGTCAATCATATCAAAAACTTTAGAAACAGATCCTTGGATTTATGCTTCGTATCTGATCCATCTAGGGTGTCTCTAAAAAGGACTCAACCACTTTCTTTACCAGAAGATTCTTATCATCCCACTTTTGAAGCTACTTTTGATTTAGGCGTATGCTTTGTTAAATATGAAAAACTGTGCAAACGTATACGCTGCTTTAGAAAAGCAGACTTTGTATTATTGAACTCTTTACTTTCCAACTGCGACTGGTCATAGCTTTACTCGACTACTGATATTTCAGTGGCGGTAAGCATATTTTATAAGATTATTGATTCTTTCTTTGATATTTGTATACCGCGTTTCTATCAGACATGCTCGAGTAAGCCACCATGGTTTGCAAAAGAGCTGTCTCGCCTTAAAAATTTAAAATCTAGCTTATTTAAAAAATATAAAATTAATAATTGCAGTTTAGCTTTTTCCCGATTTTTAACTGCACGATTAAGTTTCTCGGTCCTTAACGCGAAATAATATAAAAACTATCTAGCTCGTTGTAGATCTCAGTTCCTTGAGAACCCTAAACAGTTTTATAGTTTTCTTAATATGAAGAGTAAATCTTCTGTCTTTCCTTCAAAGTTGTCGTTTGAAAATACCACTGCAGATACCGACCAAGCCATGGCCGATATATTTGCTAGGGGTTTTCAAACCACGTATTCGCCTACTAAACAAGAGATTCATGTTTATCCATACAATATTCTTTGCTCTAAACGAGAATTCACTTGTTAAGGATCTTCACTTGGTTAAACCAGTTTTTTCACCAGGCCCAGACGGTGTTCCCGCTTGTGTACTTCGGTTCTGTGCCAACTCCCTAAGTAAGCCATTGCTCAAACTGTTTTCGCTGTCCTTAGATACTTCATCCTTTCCTTCCATTTGGAAGGAAACTTTTATCATTCCCTTGTTTAAGAAGGGCAGTAAGTCTGAAGCAAGCAATTATAGAGGTATCTCTAAATTGTCGGCTATACCTAAATTCTTCGAGAATGCTTTAACTCCTCACTTGCAACATTTCTGTAGATCCGTCATATCGCCTGTAAGTACGGATTTATAAAACGTCGCTCAACTACGACAAATTTACTGGAGCAGTCATCCTTTGTTATAAAAGGTTTTCAGGAAAATCTTCAAACTGATGTTATATACACTGATTTCAGCAAGGCTTTTGACTCAGTAAATCATTCCCTTCTTGCACATAAACTCAGCCTCTTAGGCTTCACACCAAAACTTCTTAATTGGATTGTGAGTTATCTGAATGGCAGAACCCAAAGAGTTCTCTTTAAAAATGTATTTTCACACCTTCTTCTAACTAAACTAAAGTTTTCCGAACATATTTCCCATATGGTCAATAAAGCCATGGGTGTGCTTGGCTTTATTAAGAGATGGTCTAAGGAGTTTGACGATCCTTATGTAACAAAGACCCTCTACACCTCACTTGTTCGTCCAATTCTGGAATATGGATCATGCGTATGGTGTCCCCAGTACACTACTCACAAAAACCGCATTGAATCTCTATAACAATTTTTTTTAATTTTCGACTTACGAGGCCTTAACTGGGACGTAAATTCAAGACGTCCTTCCTATGGCAGAAGACTTCTACTACTTAACTTACCTTCTCTAGCTAATCGTAGAACCATGCTGGGTGTAGTATTTATTAATAACCTCATACAAGGTAACATTGACAGTGTTGACCTGGTTAGCCAGCTACACTTTTCTGTCTCTTGTAGATTAACACGTAATTACTTACCACTAACTCTTCCTAATTGTAGGTCGAACTATGCCCTTCACAATCCGTTTAGGGTATTATGTTCGGACTATAATAATCTTTACTTTCTTTTTTCTAACGCTTCCTCTGTTGTGTGCCTAAATTTTTAAATTTTGTCCTACCTATCTAGAAATTAAGTAATCTTTCCTCGAAATTCTTTTCTATCTCGGTATCTTTGCATGCCCGCGTTTTCTATTTCGCGTTTCGAGTCGTACGTCAGACGACTGTGCCCATCGGTCGGTTGGGCGGGAGGTGGACATTCGCTGTGTCTGGGATCCGTGCGTAACAAGCATCGGCTTGGTTTTGCAAGGACCACTTGATTATACATTCATTGTATCAACGTCCAA
Organism: Zaprionus inermis; assembly: GCA_018151445.1. NCBI lineage: Eukaryota > Metazoa > Arthropoda > Insecta > Diptera > Drosophilidae > Zaprionus > Zaprionus inermis. The sequence goes on from JAECXD010000511.1 coordinate 65,787, forward strand.
AAAGATAATCCGTTAACGCCCTACTCTTTATAATAAGGTTCCCCAAAATAAAATTTAGTTGTAAGAAATTATTATCTTTCCTGTCGAGCAAAAAGGTTTCACATTACGAATAGACGATAACATTATAGCGGAGTGCGACGGAGGAATTTACATGGTCGAAAATTGCACCGCCTTCCCCGGTGTCTCTTTCTGTCGGTTGTCATGGGAAAGTTCATGCGCCAGAGAACTCCATGCAGGCGGTGTGGCCTATTGCGAAACCCAACCAAGCAATCTACACCCGGTAACTTACAACATCTTACAACTTACGGTAACAACTGGACGATGAAATCGTCATAGTAAATAACCAACACGCAAAGGTACAGGTCGACAATGGCACCGAAATTGGGATACGCGCCACACACCTCATCACGTTCGGTGAGCGGGCCACCATAAATGGAACCTTGTTTACCAACCGAAACAACGTCAAAAGTAAAGTCCCGGATGTTACTAGATTCCCCCTGCTGAACATCACTACCAACCAGAAGCTGCTTAACCTCCCTTATATTCATCGCTTGAGTGAACGTAACTTGGAGACTATCCGGCAGTTCGAGGAGGAAGTCAGCACCGACCACGCAATCCAGATAATACTCATCACTGGAGCAATGAGCGGCTCGCTCATTTGCGTCACACTGGTGTGTTACCGCATGGTAAGGACAAGGAGAGCTGCGAGGCAAGTAAGCGAGGTGGTTGCTGGAATATGCTCGGCCGAGGGCGGCCTTAACTTAGAGGGGGAATAGTTAACAATAGTCAACAACAACAACAACAAAAGTTAACTAGAGTCAACAGTCTCCAGATTGCTGACCGAAATATGACTCCGGCAGAATCAGCATAGTAAGCATTTGACCGGATGTCATTGGATAGTCGGCAAACCCTGCACATTTGCGTGGCCGCTATGAGCATAATTGCGAAACGAATTTTCGCCTTCATTTAACTATAAGCTAATTTGTATACCCGCTACTCGAAGAGTATAAGGGTATTATAGCTTTGTGCCAACCGAAAATGTTTGTAACAGGCAGAAGGAGAAATCTCCGACCCCATAAAGTATATATATTCTGAATCAGCATGAACAGCCGAGTCGATATAGCCATGTCCGTCTGTTCGTCTGTATGTCTGTCTGTGCGTATGAAAACCTAGATCTCAGCTATTATAAGAGCTAGAGCTACCAAATTTGGGGTCAATATGTGTTAATTCTGCACGCAGATCAAGTTTATTTTGGATTTTTGCCACGCCTGCATCCGCGCCCATAAATCGAACAAAATCAATTGTAACTGCAAATATAGCTTTACAGCAATCATTTTTTGTTACATTTTACATGTGATAAAATCCACCATGCGGGCGTGTTGTGAAAGTTTCAATAAGATCGGCTGATAAATAAGGAAGATATTAACAAAAGAGTTTTGCCATGTGACCATGTACTAATGTCGGTTTTTTTCTAATTTTAGTTCCCGAGTTCAACTTCAGCAGAAGGCAACTTATTTTTATACCCTTGCAGAGGGTATATTAATTTTAGCTAGAAGTTTGCAACGCACCTTAGGAGACATCTCCGACCCTATAAAGTATATATATTCTGAATCAGCATCACCAGAGGAGTCGAAAAATGGATGTCCGTCTGTCCGTCCGTCCGTCCGTCCGTCCGTCTGTTGCAACGCAAACTAGTCTCTCATTTTTTGAGCTATCTTCATGAAACTTGGCACACAAGCTTCTTATTGCTGTAGGCTGTAAATAAGTCGGAACGAGCCAAATCGGACCGATATATCGTATAGCTGTCATAGAAGCTATCGGCCGATTTTTGTTGTTTTTCAAGATATTGCAACTAGATTTGGCAAATCTTATTCTTATTACGTTCTTAATGTGCTGTCAAAATTGTATCAAAATCGGACCATTATAACATATAGCTGTCATAGGAACAATCGGCTGAAATCAGGGTTTTTGTATGCAAACCTGTTTTGTTTTTGGAAATACCGCACATTATCAATACTTTTTAATGTTATACAGTAACCCGCCCTTAGTTTTTCCATTTAAATATCTCAGACGTTTATATTATATAGCTGTTATAGGAACAATCAGTCAGTCCGTCTGTCTGTTGCAACTCAAATTAGTCCCCCAGTTATTGAGCTATCTTCATGAAACTTTTCTCACAAGCTTCTTATTTCTGCCCTCTTTTAATAAGTCGGAACGGGCCAGGTCGGACTGATATATCGTATAGCTGTCATGAAGCCTATCGGCCGATTTTCGTTTTATTTCAAGATATAGCTATCAGGCTTACCACATCCAAATCTAAGTGTGTCCCTAATAATAAAGTTCGAAATCGAACTTTTATAACTTATAACAATCAACGATCGGCCTAATGAAGGTTCATGTTGCAATTTTATGGAAATCTGAGTACTATTACATGTAGCTGTTAAACAAAAAATCATGAAGCTGTAATTCAAACGTATTTTTGAATGATAACTTTCCAAATTTAGATTTTATGACCAACAGATCCTTTACAACACAAAGACATTTCCTCATAACATTTTGTGTTAAGTATATAAGAAATCCAGAAAAAGGTAGAATTATTTTTTTTCGAATCCGGTGTTTGATTCATAGCCTTAATCAGGTAAAAATCTTGACTTCCTGTATTGTTATAATTGTTCAATAAATACCACAGAAACCAGCAGCAATCCAAATATATTTTATATTTTGTATAACTGCAAGGGTATGAAACCTTCGGCAAGCCGAAGGTAGCCTTGCTTTCTTGTTTTAATTATGTGCATCGATAATATTCATAATGCAATTTTATCGGTCATTGCGTAAGAATCGCAGTGGCCGAGTGGTGGTGGTAGCAGACTGTTGAGCGAGAGGTCCGGAGTTCAACTCCTGGGTGCGGCGACCTACTTATATTTATTTTTATACCCTTGCAGAGGGTATATTAATTTTAGCCAGAAGTTTGCAACGCACCTTAGGAGACATCTCCGACCCTATAAAGTATATATATTCTGAATCAGCATCACCAGAGGAGTCGAAAAATGGATGTCCGTCTGTCCGTCCGTCCGTCCGTCCGTCCGTCTGTTGCAACGCAAACTAGTCTCTCAGTTTTTGAGCTATCTTCATGAAACTTGGCATACAAGCTTCTTATTGATGTAGGCTGTAAATAAGTCGGAACGAGCCAGATCGGACCGATATATCGTATAGCTGTCATAGAAGCTATCGGCCGATTTTTGTTGTTTTTCAAGATATTGCAACAAGATTTGGCAAATCCTATTCATATTACGTTCTTAATGTGCTGTCAAAATTGTATCAAAATCAGACCACTATAACATATAGCTGCCATAGGAACAATCGGCTGAAATCAGGGTTTTTGTATGCAAACCTGTTTTGTTTTTGGAAATACCGCACATTATCAATACTTTTTAATGTTATACAGTAACCCGCCCTTAGTTTTTCCATTTAAATATCTTAGACGTTTATATTCTATAGCTGTTATAGGAACAATCAGTCAGTCCGTCTGTCTGTTGCAACTCAAATTAGTCCCCCAGTTATTGAGCTATCTTCATGAAACTTGGCACACAAGCTTATTATTGCTGAAGGCTGTAAATAAGTCGGAAAGAGCCAGATCGCACCGATATATCGTATAGCTGTCATAGAAGCTATCGGCCGATTTTTGTTGTTTTTCAAGATATTGCAACAAGATTTGGCAAATCCTATTCATATTACGTTCTTAATGTGCTGTCAAATTTGTATCAAAATCGGACCACTATAACATGTAGCTGCCATAGGAACAATCGGCTGAAAACAGGGTTTTTGTATGCAAACCTGTTTTGTTTTTGGAAATACCGCACATTATCAATACTTTTTAATGTTATACAGTAACCCGCCCTTAGTTTTTCCATTTAAATATCTCAGACGTTTATATTCTATAGCTGTTATAGGAACACTCAGTCAGTCCGCGTGTCTGTTGCAACTCAAATTAGTCCCCTAGTTATTGAGCTATCTTCATGAAACTTTGCTCATAAGCTTCTTATTTCTGCCCTCTTTAAATAAGTCGGAATGGGCCAGATCGGACTGATATATCGTATAGCTGTCATGGAGCCTACGGCCGATTTTCGTTATATTTCAAGATATAGCTATCAGGCTTATCACATCCAAATCTAAGTGTGTCCCCTAATAATAAAGTTCGAAATCGAACTTTTATAACTTATAACGATCAACGATCGGCCTAATGAAGGATCATGTTGCAATTTTATGGAAACCTGAGTACTATTACATATAGCTGTTAAACAAAAAATCATATAGCTGTTATTCAAACGCATTTTTGAATGAGAACTTTCCAAATTTATTTATATTTTATGACCAACAGATCCTTTACAACACAAAGACATTTCCTCATAACATTTTGTGTTAAGTATATAAGAAATCCAGGTATGTACAAAAGCATTAAAAGGTAGAATTATTTTTTTTCGAAGCAGGTGTTTGATTCATAGCCTTAATCATGTAAAAATCTTGACTTCCTGTACTGTTATAATTGTTCAATAAATACCACAGAAACAAGCAGCAATCCAAATATATTTTATATTTTGTATAACTGCAAGGGTATGAAACCTTCGGCAAGCCGAAGGTAGCCTTGCTTTCTTGTTTTTATACCCTTGCAGAGGGTATATTAATTTTAGCCAGAAGTTTGCAACGCACCTTAGGAGACATCTCCGACCCTATAAAGTATATATATTCTGAATCAGCATCACCAGAGGAGTCGAAAAATGGATGTCCGTCCGTCCGTCCGTCTGTTGCAACGCAAACTAGTCTCTCAGTTTTTGAGCTATCTTCATGAAACTTGGCACACAAGCTTCTTATTGCTGTAGGCTGTAAATAAGTCGGAACGAGCCAGATCGGACCGATATATCGTATAGCTGTCATAGAAGCTATCGGCCGATTTTTGATGTTTTTCAAGATATTGCAACAAGATTTGACAAATCCTATTCTTATTACGTTCTTAATGTGCTGTCAAAATTGTATCAAAATCGGACCACTATAATATATAGCTGCCATAGGAACAATCGGCTGAAATCAGGGTTTTTGTATGCAAACCTGTTTTGTTTTTGGAAATACCGAACATTATCAATACTTTTTAATGTTATACAGTAACCCGCCCTTAGTTTTTCCATTTAAATATCTCAGACGTTTATATTCTATAGCTGTTATAGGAACAATCAGTCAGTCCGCGTGTCTGTTGCAACGCAAATTAGTCCCCCAGTTATTGAGCTATCTTCATGAAACTTTGCTCACAAGCTTCTTATTTCTGCCCTCTTTAAATAAGTCGGAACGGGCCAGATCGGACTGACATATCGTATAGCTGTCATGGAGCCTATCGGCCGATTTTCGTTATATTTAAAAGATATAGCTATCAGGCTTACCACATCCAAATCTAAGTGTGTCCCTAATAATAAAGTTCGAAATCGAACTTTTATATCTTATAACGATCAACGATCGGCCTAATGAAGGTTCATGTTTCAATTTTATGGAAATCTGAGTACTATTACATGTAGCTGTTAAACAAAAAATCATATAGCTGTTATTCAAACGCATTTTTGAATGAGAACTTTCCAAATTTATTTATATTTTATGACCAACAGATCCTTTACAACACAAAGACATTTCCTCATATCATTTTGTGTTAAGTATATAAGAAATCCAGGTATATACAAAAGCATTAAAAAGGTAGAATTATTTTTTTTTCGAAGCAGGTGTTTGATTCATAGCCTTAATGAGGTAAAAATCTCGACTTCCTGTACTGTTATAATTGTTCAATAAATACCACAGAAACCAGCAGCAATCCAAATATATTTTATATTTTGTATAACTGCAAGGGTATGAAACCTTCGGCAAGCCGAAGGTAGCCTTGCTTTCTTGTTTTTTTTTATTTGAATAATTTGTATACCCTTGCAGAGGGTATATTAATTTTAGCCAGAAGTTTGCAACGCACCTTAGGAGACATCTCCGACCCTATAAAGTATATATATTCTGAATCAGCATCACCAGAGGAGTCGAAAAATGGATGTCCGTCTCGTCCGTCCGTCCGTCCGTCCGTCTGTTGCAACGCAAACTAGTCTCTCAGTTTTTGAGCTATCTTCATGAAACTTGGCACACAAGCTTCTTATTGCTGTAGGCTGTAAATAAGTCGGAACGAGCCAGATCGGACCGATATATCGTATAGCTGTCATAGAAGCTATCGGCCGATTTTTGTTGTTTTTCAAGATATTCCAACAAGATTTGACAAACCCTATTCTTATTACGTTCTTAATGTGCTGTCAAAATTGTATCAAAATCGGACCACTATAACAAATAGCTGCCATAGGAACGATCGGCTGAAATCAGGGTTTTTGTATGCAAACCTGTTTTGTTTTTGGAAATACCGCACATTATCAATACTTTTTAATGTTATACAGTAACCCGCCCTTAGTTTTTCCATTTAAATATCTCAGACGTTTATATTCTATAGCTGTTATAGGAACAATCAGTCAGTCCGCGTGTCTGTTGCAACGCAAATTAGTCCCCCAGTTATTGAGCTATCTTCATGATCGGACTGATATATCGTATAGCTGTCATGGAGCCTATCGGCCGATTTTCGTTATATTTCAAGATATAGCTATCAGGCTTATCACATCCAAATCTAAGTGTGTCCCTAATAATAAAGTTCGAAATCGAACTTTTATAACTTATAACGATCAACGATCGGCCTAATGAAGGTTCATGTTGCAATTTTATGGAAACCTGAGTACTATTACATATAGCTGTTAAACAAAAAATCCTGTAGCTGTTATTCAAACGCATTTTTGAATGAGAACTTTCCAAATTTTTTTATATTTTATGACCAACAGATCCTTTACAACACAAAGACATTTCCTCATAACATGTTGTGTTAAGAATATAAGAAATCCAGGTATGTACAAAAGCATTAAAAAGGTAGAATTATTTTTTTTCGAAGCAGGTGTTTGATTCATAGCCTTAATCAGGTAAAATTCTCGACTTCCTGTACTGTTATAATTGTTCAATAAATACCATAGAAACCAGCAACAATCCAAATATATTTTATATTTTGTATAACTGCAAGGCTATGAAACCTTCGGCAAGCCGAAGGTAGCCTTGCTTTCTTGTTTTTTTATACCCTTGCAGAGGGTATATTAATTTTAGCCAGAAGTTTGCAACGCACCTTAGGAGACATCTCCGACCCTATAAAGTATATATATTCTGAATCAGCATCACCAGAGGAGTCGAAAAATGGATGTCCGTCCGTCCGTCCGTCTGTTGCAACGCAAACTAGTCTCTCAGTTTTTGAGCTATCTTCATGAAACTTGGCACACAAGCTTCTTATTGCTGTAGGCTGTAAATAAGTCGGAACGAGCCAGATCGGACCGATATATCGTATAGCTGTCATAGAAGCTATCGGCCGATTTTTGTTGTTTTTCAAGATATTCCAACAAGATTTGACAAACCCTATTCTTATTACGTTCTTAATGTGCTGTCAAAATTGTATCAAAATCGGACCACTATAACAAATAGCTGCCATAGGAACGATCGGCTGAAATCAGGGTTTTTGTATGCAAACCTGTTTTGTTTTTGGAAATACCGCACATTATCAATACTTTTTAATGTTATACAGTAACCCGCCCTTAGTTTTTCCATTTAAATATCTCAGACGTTTATATTCTATAGCTGTTATAGGAACAATCAGTCAGTCCGTCTGTCTGTTGCAACTCAAATTAGTCCCCCAGTTATTGAGCTATCTTCATGAAACTTGGCACACAAGCTTATTATTGCTGTAGGCTGTAAATAAGTCGGAACGAGCCAGATCGGACCGATATATCGTATAGCTGTCATAGAAGCTATCGGCCGATTTTTGTTGTTTTTCAAGATATTGCTAACAAGCATATGGAAAATCCTATTCTTATTAAGTTCTTAATGTGCTGTCAAAATTGTATCAAAATCGAACCAGTATAACATATAGCTGCCATAGGAACAATCGGCTGAAATCAGGGTTTTTGTATGCAAACCCGTTTTGTTTTTGGTAATACCGAACATTATCAATACTTTTTAATGTTATACAGTAATCCGCCCTTAGTTTTTCCATTTAAATATCTCAGACGTTTATATTCTATAGCTGTTATAGAAACAATAATTTATATTTTAAATTTATAAATCAGTCAGTCCGTCTGTCTGTTGCAACTCAAATTAGTCCCCCAGTTATTGAGCTATCTTCATGAAACTTGGCACACAAGCTTATTATTGCTGTAGGCTGTAAATAAGTCGGAACGAGCCAGATCGGACCGATATATCGTATAGCTGTCATAGAAGCTATCGGCCGATTTTTGTTGTTTTTCAAGATATTGCAACAAGATTTGGCAAATCTTATTCTTATTACGTTCTTAATGTGCTGTCAAAATTGTATCAAAATCAGACCACTATAACATATAGCTGCCATAGGAACAATCGGCTGAAATCAGGGTTTTTGTATGCAAACCTGTTATGTTTTTGGAAATACCGCACATTATCAATACTTTTTAATGTTATACAGTAACCCGCCCTTAGTTTTTCCATTTAAATATCTCAGAAGTTTATATTATATACATAGCTGTTATAGGAACAATCAGTCAGTCCGACTGTCTGTTGCAACTCAAATTAGTCCCCCAGTTATTGAGCTATCTTCATGAAACTTTGCTCACAAGCTTCTTATTTCTGCCCTCTTTAAATAAGTCGGAACGGGCCAGATCGGACTGATATATCGTATAGCTGTCATGAAGCCTATCGGCCGATTTTCGTTATTTTTCAAGATATAGCTATCAGGCTTACCACATCCAAATCTAAGTGTGTCCCTAATAATAAAGTTCGAAATCGAACTTTTATAACATATAACGATCAACGATCGGCCTAATGAAGGTTCATGTTGCAATTTTATGGAAATCTGAGTACTATTACATATAGCTGTTAAACAAAAATCATGTAGCTGTTATTCAAACGCATTTTTGAATGAGAACTTTCCAAACTTATTTATATTGTATGACCAACAGATCCTTTACAACACAAAGACATTTCCTCATAACATTTTGTGTTAAGTATATAAGAAATCCAGGTATATACAAGAGCATTAAAAGGTAGAATTATTTTTTTCGAAGCAGGTGTTTGATTCATAGCCTTAATCAGGTAAAAATCTTGACTTCCAGTACTGTTATAATTGTTCAATAAATACCACAGAAACCAGCAATCCAAATATAATTTATATTTTTGTATAACTGCAAGGGGATGAAACCTTCGGCAAGCCGAAGGTAGCCTTGCTTTCTTGTTTTTTTTTTTGAATAATTTGTATACCCTTGCAAGGGTATATTAATTTTAGCTAGCCAGAAGTTTGCAACGCACCTTAGAGACATCTCCGACCCTATAAAGTATATATATTCTGAATCAGCATCACCAGAGGAGTCGAAAATGGATGTCTGTCTGTCCGTTCCGTCCGTCCGTCCGTCCGTCTGTTGCAACGCAAACTAGTCTCTCAGTTTTTGAGCTATCTTCATGAAACTTGGCACACAAGCTTCTTATTGCTGTAGGCTGTAAATAAGTCGGAACGAGCCAGATCGGACCGATATATCGTATAGCTGTCATAGAAGCTATCGGCCGATTTTTGTTGTTTTTCAAGATATTCCAACAAGATTTGGCAAATCCTATTCTTATTACGTTCTTAATGTGCTGTCAAAATTGTATCAAAATCGGACCACTATAACATATAGCTGCCATAGGAACAATCGGCTGAAATCAGGGTTTTTGTATGCAAACCTGTTTTGTTTTTGGAAATACCGCACATTATCAATACTTTTTAATGTTATACAGTAACCCGCCCTTAGTTTTTCCATTTAAATATCTCAGACGTTTATATTCTATAGCTGTTATAGGAACAATCAGTCAGTCCGCGTGTCTGTTGCAACGCAAATTAGTCCCCCAGTTATTGAGCTATTTAGAATTTCTTCACAAGCTTCTTTTTCTGCCCTCTTTAAATAAGTCGGAACGGGATAGATCGGACGATATATCGTATAGCTGTCATGGAGCCTATCGGCCGATTTTCGTTATATTTCAAGATATAGCTATCAGGCTTATCACATCCAAATCTAAGTGTGTCCCTAATAATAAAGTTCGAAATCGAACTTTTATAACTTATAACGATCAACGATCGGCCTAATGAAGGTTCATTTTGCAATTTTATGGAAATCTGAGTACTATTACATATAGCTGTTAAACAAAAAATCATGTAGCTGTTATTCAAACGCATTTTTGAATGAGAACTTTCCAAATTTATTTATATTTTATGACCAACAGATCCTTTACAACACAAAGACATTTCCTCATAACATTTTGTGTTAGGTATATAAGAAATCCAGGTATATACAAAAGCATTAAAAAGGTAGAATTATTTTTTTTTCGAAGCAGGTGTTTGATTCATAGCCTTAATCAGGTAAAAATTCTTGACTTCCTGTACTGTTATAATTGTTCAATAAATACCACAGAAACCAGCAGCAATCCAAATATATTTTATATTTTGTATAACTGCAAGGGTATGAAACCTTCGGCAAGCCGAAGGTAGCCTTGCTTTCTTGTTTTTTTTTATTTTACAGTGTGTTTCAAAATTATAAAAAAAGAGACATTGAGCAGCAATGCAAATATGTATGTATGTATAGGCGTTTCTTTCACACATGCATAATTTAAAGCCCTCTGCTGAGTTATAACTGCAAAGTAATAAAAGCAAAGGGCAAGAACCAATAAGAATCGAGTAGAACTTGCATAGCCTAAACAAATTAGAGACGGAAAGAAATAAAAAGCAAGAACGCATTGTTCACATTTGACACGTGTTTTTCGGCAGATTTGTAGCGGGTATATCACAGTCGAGTCCGCTCGACTGAAGCCTTTCCGACTTGTTGTTTATACCCTTGCAGAGGGTATACTAATTTTAGCCAGAAGCTTGCAACGCACCTTAGGAGACATCTCCGACCCTATAAAGTATATATATTCTGAATCAGCATCACCAGAGGAGTCGAAAAATGGATGTCCGTCTGTCCGTCCGTCCGTCCGTCTGTTGCAACGCAAACTAGTCTCTCAGTTTTTGAGCTATCTTCATGAAACTTGGCACTCAAGCTTACTATTGATGTAGGCTGTAAATAAGTCGGAACGAGCCAGATCGGACCGATATATCGTATAGCTTTCATAGAAGCTATCGGCCGATTTTTGTTGTTTTTCAAGATATTGCAACAAGATTTGGCAAATCCTATTCTTATTACATTCTTAATGTGCTGTCAAAATTGTATCAAAATCAGACCACTATAACATATAGCTGCCATAGGAACAATCGGCTGAAATCAGGGTTTTTGTATGCAAACCTGTCCAGAGGAGTCGAAAAATGGATGTCCGTCTGTCCGTCCGTCCGTCCGTCTGTTGCAACGCAAACTAGTCTCTCAGTTTTTGAGCTATCTTCATGAAACTTGGCACACAAGCTTCTTATTGCTGTAGGCTGTAAATAAGTCGGAACGAGCCAGATCGGACCGATATATCGTATAGCTGTCATAGAAGCTATCGGACGATTTTTGTTGTTTTTCAAGATATTGCAACAAGATTTGGCAAATCCTATTCTTATTACGTTCTTAATGTGTATCAAAATTGTATCAAAATCGGACCACTATAACATATAGCTGCCATAGGAACAATCGGCTGAAATCAGGGTTTTCGTATGCAAACCTGTTTTGTTTTTGGAAATACCGCACATTATCAATACTTTTTAATGTCATACAGTAACCCGCCCTTAGTTTTTCCATTTAAATATCTCAGACGTTTATATTCTATAGCTGTTATAGGAACAATCAGTCAGTCCGTCTGTCTGTTGCAACGCAAATTAGTCCCCCAGTTATTTAGCAATCTTCATGAAACTTGGCACCCAAGCTTATTATTGATGTAGGCTGTAAATAAGTCGGAACGAGCCAGATCGGACCGATATATCGTATAGCTGTCATAGAAGCTATCGGACGATTTTTGTTGTTTTTCAAGATATTGCAACAAGATTTGGCAAATCCTATTCTTATTACGTTCTTAATGTGTATCAAAATTGTATCAAAAATCGGACCACTATAACATATAGCTGCCATAGGAACAATCGGCTGAAATCAGGGTTTTTGTATGCAAACCTGTTTTGTTTTTTGGAAATACCGCACATTATCAATACTTTTTAATGTTATACAGTAACCCGCCCTTAGTTTTTCCATTTAAATATCTCAGACGTTTATATTCTATAGCTGCTATAGGAACAATCAGTCAGTCCGTCTGTCTGTTGCAACGCAAATTAGTCCCCCAGTTATTGAGCTATCTTCATGAAACTTGGCACCCAAGCTTATTATTTCTGCCCTCTTTAAATAAGTCGGAACGGGCCAGATCGGACCGATATATCGTATAGCTGTCATGGAGCCTATCGGCCGATTTTCGTTATATTTCAAGATATACCTATCAGGCTTACCACATCCAAATCTAAGTGTGTCCCTAATAATAAAGTTCGAAATCGAACTTTTATATCTTATAACGATCAACGATCGGCCTAATGAAGGTTCATGTTTCAATTTTATGGAAATCTGAGTACTATTACATGTAGCTGTTAAACAAAAAATCATATAGCTGTCAAACGCATTTTTGAATGAGAACTTTCCAAATTTATTTATATTTTATGACCAACAGATCCTTTACAACACAAAGACATTTCCTCATATCATTTTGTGTTAAGTATATAAGAAATCCAGGTATATACAAAAGCATTAAAAAGGTAGAATTATTTTTTTTCGAAGCAGGTGTTTGATTCATAGCCTTAATCAGGTAAAATTCTCGACTTCCTGTACTGTTATAATTGTTCAATAAATACCATAGAAACCAGCAACAATCCAAATATATTTTATATTTTGTATAACTGCAAGGGTATGAAACCTTCGGCAAGCCGAAGGTAGCCTTGCTTTCTTGTTTTTTTATACCCTTGCATAGGGTATATTAATTTTAGCCAGAAGTTTGCAACGCACCTTAGGAGACATCTCCGACCCTATAAAGTATATATATTCTGAATCAGCATCACCAGAGGAGTCGAAAAATGGATGTCCGTCTGTCCGTCCGTCCGTCCGTCCGTCCGTCCGTCCGTCCGTCCGTCTGTTGCAACGCAAACTAGTCTCTCAGTTTTTGAGTTATCTTCATGAAACTTGGCACACAAGCTTCTTATTGCTGTAGGCTGTAAATAAGTCGGAACGAGCCAGATCGGACCGATATATCGTATAGCTGTCATAGAAGCTATCGGCCGATTTTTGTTGTTTTTCAAGATATTGCAACAAGATTTGGCAACTCCTATTCTTATTACGTTTTTAATGTGCTGTCAAAATTGTATCAAAATCGGACCACTATAACATATAGCTGCCATAGGAACAATCGGCTGAAATCAGGGTTTTTGTATGCAAACCTGTTTTGTTTTTGGAAATACCGCACATTATCAATACTTTTTAATGTTATACAGTAACCCGCCCTTAGTTTTTCCATTTAAATATCTCAGACGTTTATATTCTATAGCTGTTATAGGAACAATCAGTAAGTCCGTCCGTCTGTTGCAACGCAAACTAGTCTCTCAGTTTTTGAGCTATCTTCATGAAACTTGGCACACAAGCTTCTTATTGCTGTAGGCTGTAAATAAGTCGGAACGAGCCAGATCGGACCGATATATCGTATAGCTGTCATAGAAGCTATCGGCCGATTTTTGTTGTTTTTCAAGATATTGCAACAAGATTTGGCAAATCTTATTCTTATTACGTTCTTAATGTGCTGTCAAAATTGTATCAAATCGGACCACTATAACATATAGCTGCCATAGGAACAATCGGCTGAAATCAGGGTTTTTGTATGCAAACCTGTTTTGTTTTTGGAAATACCGAACATTATCAATACTTTTTAATGTTATACAGTAACCCGCCCTTAGTTTTTCCATTTAAATATCTCAGACGTTTATATTATATAGCTGCTATAGGAACAATCAGTCAGTCCGTCTGTCTGTTGCAACGCAAATTAGTCCCCCCAGTTATTGAGCTATCTTCACGAAACTTTGCTCACAAGCTTCTTATTTCTGCCCTCTTTAAATAAGTCGGAACGGGCCAGATCGGACTGATATATCGTATAGCTGTCATGGAGCCTATCGGCCGATTTTCGTTATATTTCAAGATATAGCTAGCAGGCTTATCACATCCAAATCTAAGTGTGTCCCTAATAATAAAGTTCGAAATCGAACTTTTATAACTTATAACGATCAACGTTCGGTCTAATGAAGGTTCATTTTGCAATTCTATGGAAACCTGAGTACTATTACATGTAGCTGTTAAACAAAAAATCATGTAGCTGTTATTCAAACGCATTTTTGATTGAGAACTTTCCAATTTTATTTATAGTTTATGACCAACAGATCCTTTACAACACAAAGACATTTCCTCATAACATTTTGTGTTAGGTATATAAGAAATCCAGGTATATACAAAAGCATTAAAAAGGTAGAATTATTTTTTTTCGAAGCAGGTATTTGATTCATAGCCTTAATCAGGTAAAAATCTTGACTTCCTGTACTGTTATAATTGTTCAATAAATACCACAGAAACCAGCAGCAATCCAAATATATTTTATATTTTGTATAACTGCAAGGGTATGAAACCTTCGGCAAGCCGAAGGTAGCCTTGCTTTCTTGTTTTATTTTACAGTGTGTTTCAAAATTATAAAAAAAGAGACATTGAGCAGCAATGCAAATATGTATGTATGTATAGGCGTTTCTTTCACACATGCATAATTTAAAGCCCTCTGCTGAGTTATAACTGCAAAGTAATAAAAGCAAAGGGCAAGAACCAATAAGAATCGAGTAGAACTTGCATAGCCTAAACAAATTAGAGACGGAAAGAAATGAAAAGCAAGAACGCATTGTTCACATTTGACACGTGTTTTTCGGCAGATTTGTAGCGGGTATATCACAGTCGAGTCCGCTCGACTGAAGCCTTTCCGACTTGTTGTTTATACCCTTGCAGAGGGTATACTAATTTTAGCCAGAAGCTTGCAACGCACCTTAGGAGACATCTCCGACCCTATAAAGTATATATATTCTGAATCAGCATCACCAGAGGAGTCGAAAAATGGATGTCCGTCTGTCCGTCCGTCCGTCCGTCTGTTGCAACGCAAACTAGTCTCTCAGTTTTTGAGCTATCTTCATGAAACTTGGCACACAAGCTTCTTATTGCTGTAGGCTGTAAATAAGTCGGAACGAGCCAGATCGGACCGATATATCGTATAGCTGTCATAGAAGCTATCGGACGATTTTTGTGGTTTTTCAAGATATTGCAACAAGATTTGGCAAATCCTATTCTTATTACGTTCTTAATGTGTATCAAAATTGTATCAAAATCGGACCACTATAACATATAGCTGCCATAGGAACAATCGGCTGAAATCAGGGTTTTTGTATGCAAACCTGTTTTGTTTTTGGAAATACCGGACATTATCAATACTTTTTAATGTTATACAGTAACCCGCCCTTAGTTTTTCCATTTAAATATCTCAGACGTTTATATTCTATAGCTGTTATAGGAACAATCAGTCAGTCCGTCTGTCTGTTGCAACGCAAATTAGTCCCCCCAGTTATTTAGCAATCTTCATGAAACTTGGCACCCAAGCTTATTATTGATGTAGGCTGTAAATAAGTCGGAACGAGCCAGATCGGACCGATATATCGTATAGCTGTCATAGAAGCTATCGGACGATTTTTGTTGTTTTTCAAGATATTGCAACAAGATTTGGCAAATCCTATTCTTATTACGTTCTTAATGTGTATCAAAATTGTATCAAAATCGGACCACTATAACATATAGCTGCCATAGGAACAATCGGCTGAAATCAGGGTTTTTGTATGCAAACCTGTTTTGTTTTTGGAAATACCGGACATTATCAATACTTTTTAATGTTATACAGTAACCCGCCCTTAGTTTTTCCATTTAAATATCTCAGACGTTTATATTCTATAGCTGCTATAGGAACAATCAGTCAGTCCGTCTGTCTGTTGCAACGCAAATTAGTCCCCCAGTTATTGAGCTATCTTCATGAAACTTGGCACCCAAGCTTATTATTTCTGCCCTCTTTAAATAAGTCGGAACGGGCCAGATCGGACCGATATATCGTATAGCTGTCATAGAAGCTATCGGCCGATTTTTGTTGTTTTTCAAGATATTGCAACAAGATTTGGCAAATCTTATTCTTATTACGTTCTTAATGTGCTGTCAAAATTGTATCAAATCGGACCACTATAACATATAGCTGCCATAGGAACAATCGGCTGAAATCAGGGTTTTTGTATGCAAACCTGTTTTGTTTTTGAAATACCGCACATTATCAATACTTTTTAATGTTATACAGTAACCCGCCCTTAGTTTTTCCATTTAAATATCTCAGACGTTTATATTATATAGCTGCTATAGGAACAATCAGTCAGTCCGTCTGTCTGTTGCAACGCAAATTAGTCCCCCAGTTATTGAGCTATCTTCACGAAACTTTGCTCACAAGCTTCTTATTTCTGCCCTCTTTAAATAAGTCGGAACGGGCCAGATCGGACTGATATATCGTATAGCTGTCATGGAGCCTATCGGCCGATTTTCGTTATATTTCAAGATATAGCTATCAGGCTTATCACATCCAAATCTAAGTGTGTCCCTAATAATAAAGTTCGAAATCGAACTTTTATAACTTATAACGATCAACGTTCGGTCTAATGAAGGTTCATTTTGCAATTCTATGGAAACCTGAGTACTATTACATGTAGCTGTTAAACAAAAAATCATGTAGCTGTTATTCAAACGCATTTTTGATTGAGAACTTTCCAATTTTATTTATAGTTTATGACCAACAGATCCTTTACAACACAAAGACATTTCCTCATAACATTTTGTGTTAGGTATATAAGAAATCCAGGTATATACAAAAGCATTAAAAAGGTAGAATTATTTTTTTTCGAAGCAGGTATTTGATTCATAGCCTTAATCAGGTAAAAATCTTGACTTCCTGTACTGTTATAATTGTTCAATAAATACCACAGAAACCAGCAGCAATCCAAATATATTTTATATTTTGTATAACTGCAAGGGTATGAAACCTTCGGCAAGCCGAAGGTAGCCTTGCTTTCTTGTTTTATTTTACAGTGTGTTTCAAAATTATAAAAAAAGAGACATTGAGCAGCAATGCAAATATGTATGTATGTATAGGCGTTTCTTTCACACATGCATAATTTAAAGCCCTCTGCTGAGTTATAACTGCAAAGTAATAAAAGCAAAGGGCAAGAACCAATAAGAATCGAGTAGAACTTGCATAGCCTAAACAAATTAGAGACGGAAAGAAATGAAAAGCAAGAACGCATTGTTCACATTTGACACGTGTTTTTCGGCAGATTTGTAGCGGGTATATCACAGTCGAGTCCGCTCGACTGAAGCCTTTCCGACTTGTTGTTTATACCCTTGCAGAGGGTATACTAATTTTAGCCAGAAGCTTGCAACGCACCTTAGGAGACATCTCCGACCCTATAAAGTATATATATTCTGAATCAGCATCACCAGAGGAGTCGAAAAATGGATGTCCGTCTGTCCGTCCGTCCGTCCGTCTGTTGCAACGCAAACTAGTCTCTCAGTTTTTGAGCTATCTTCATGAAACTTGGCACTCAAGCTTACTATTGATGTAGGCTGTAAATAAGTCGGAACGAGCCAGATCGGACCGATATATCGTATAGCTTTCATAGAAGCTATCGGCCGATTTTTGTTGTTTTTCAAGATATTGCAACAAGATTTGGCAAATCCTATTCTTATTACATTCTTAATGTGCTGTCAAAATTGTATCAAAATCAGACCACTATAACATATAGCTGCCATAGGAACAATCGGCTGAAATCAGGGTTTTTGTATGCAAACCTGTCCAGAGGAGTCGAAAAATGGATGTCCGTCTGTCCGTCCGTCCGTCCGTCTGTTGCAACGCAAACTAGTCTCTCAGTTTTTGAGCTATCTTCATGAAACTTGGCACACAAGCTTCTTATTGCTGTAGGCTGTAAATAAGTCGGAACGAGCCAGATCGGACCGATATATCGTATAGCTGTCATAGAAGCTATCGGACGATTTTTGTTGTTTTTCAAGATATTGCAACAAGATTTGGCAAATCCTATTCTTATTACGTTCTTAATGTGTATCAAAATTGTATCAAAATCGGACCACTATAACATATAGCTGCCATAGGAACAATCGGCTGAAATCAGGGTTTTCGTATGCAAACCTGTTTTGTTTTTGGAAATACCGCACATTATCAATACTTTTTAATGTCATACAGTAACCCGCCCTTAGTTTTTCCATTTAAATATCTCAGACGTTTATATTCTATAGCTGTTATAGGAACAATCAGTCAGTCCGTCTGTCTGTTGCAACGCAAATTAGTCCCCCAGTTATTTAGCAATCTTCATGAAACTTGGCACCCAAGCTTATTATTGATGTAGGCTGTAAATAAGTCGGAACGAGCCAGATCGGACCGATATATCGTATAGCTGTCATAGAAGCTATCGGA
>JAECXD010000512.1:0-20524 GCA_018151445.1 Zaprionus inermis
GAATTTGTGTAAGGGTCCCCCCCCCCTTATCATTTTTCAGAAAATTTTTTTTTCACCATAACTTTCCTAAAAATCAAGTGATTTCCAAAAATAATGACATTTTGTTTATGTTTTGACACCCATAGTCATTCTACATTTCAATAATTGCAATATGAACATTTTGAAAATTTGGAAATTTTTAGAATTTGTGTAAGGGTCCCCCCTTATCATTTTTCAGAAAATTTTTTTTTCACCATAACTTTCCTAAAAATCAAGTGATTTCCAAAAATAATGACATTTTGTTTATGTTTTGACACCCATAGTCATTCTACATTTCAATAATTGCAATATGAACATTTTGAAAATTTGGAAATTTTTAGAATTTGTGTAAGGGTCCCCCCTTATCATTTTTCAGAAATTTTTTTTTCACCATAACTTTCCTAAAAATCAAGTGATTTCCAAAAATAATGACATTTTGTTTATGTTTTGACACCCATAGTCATTCTACATTTCAATAATACATTTTAAAAATTGGAAATTTTGGATTTGGTAAGTTTTTATCCTAAATTTTTCTAAAATGGTCATATTGTTTATGTTTTGACACCCATAGTCATTCTACATTTCAATAATTGCAATATGAACATTTTGAAAATTTGGAAATTTTTAGAATTTGTGTAAGGGCCCCCCCTTATCATTTTTCAGAAATTTTTTTTCACCATAACTTTCTTAAAAATCAAGTGATTTCCAAAAATAATGACATTTTGTTTATGTTTTGACACCCATAGTCATTCTACATTTCAATAATTGCAATATGAACATTTTGAAAATTTGGAAATTTTTAGAATTTGTGTAAGGGTCCCCCCTTATCATTTTTCAGAAATTTTTTTTTTCACCATAACTTTCCTAAAAATCAAGTGATTTCCAAAAATAATGACATTTTGTTTATGTTTTGACACCCATAGTCATTCTACATTTCAATAATTGCAATATGAACATTTTGAAAATTTGGAAATTTTTAGAATTTGTGTAAGGGTCCCCCCTTATCATTTTTCAGAAATTTTTTTTTCACCATAACTTTCCTAAAAATCAAGTGATTTCCAAAAATAATGACATTTTGTTTATGTTTTGACACCCATAGTCATTCTACATTTCAATAATTGCAATATGAACATTTTGAAAATTTGGAAATTTTTAGAATTTGTGTAAGGGTCCCCCCTTATCATTTTTCAGAAATTTTTTTTCACCATAACTTTCCTAAAAATCAAGTGATTTCCAAAAATAATGACATTTTGTTTATGTTTTGACACCCATAGTCATTCTACATTTCAATAATTGCAATATGAACATTTTGAAAATTTGGAAATTTTTAGAATTTGTGTAAGGGTCCCCCCTTATCATTTTTCAGAAAATTTTTTTCACCATAACTTTCCTAAAAATCAAGTGATTTCCAAAAATAATGACATTTTGTTTATGTTTTGACACCCATAGTCATTCTACATTTCAATAATTGCAATATGAACATTTTGAAAATTTGGAAATTTTTAGAATTTGTGTAAGGGTCCCCCCTTATCATTTTTCAGAAATTTTTTTTTCACCATAACTTTCCTAAAAATCAAGTGATTTCCAAAAATAATGACATTTTGTTTATGTTTTGACACCCATAGTCATTCTACATTTCAATAATTGCAATATGAACATTTTGAAAATTTGGAAATTTTTAGAATTTGTGTAAGGGTCCCCCCTTATCATTTTTCAGAAATTTTTTTTTCACCATAACTTTCCTAAAAATCAAGTGATTTCCAAAAATAATGACATTTTGTTTATGTTTTGACACCCATAGTCATTCTACATTTCAATAATTGCAATATGAACATTTTGAAAATTTGGAAATTTTTAGAATTTGTGTAAGGGTCCCCCCTTATCATTTTTCAGAAATTTTTTTTCACCATAACTTTCCTAAAAATCAAGTGATTTCCAAAAATAATGACATTTTGTTTATGTTTTGACACCCATAGTCATTCTACATTTCAATAATTGCAATATGAACATTTTGAAAATTTGGAAATTTTTAGAATTTGTGTAAGGGCCCCCCCTTATCATTTTTCAGAAAATTTTTTTCACCATAACTTTCCTAAAAATCAAGTGATTTCCAAAAATAATGACATTTTGTTTATGTTTTGACACCCATAGTCATTCTACATTTCAATAATTGCAATATGAACATTTTGAAAATTTGGAAATTTTTAGAATTTGTGTAAGGGTCCCCCCTTATCATTTTTCAGAAAATTTTTTTCACCATAACTTTCCTAAAAATCAAGTGATTTCCAAAAATAATGACATTTTGTTTATGTTTTGACACCCATAGTCATTCTACATTTCAATAATTGCAATATGAACATTTTGAAAATTTGGAAATTTTTAGAATTTGTGTAAGGGTCCCCCCTTATCATTTTTCAGAAATTTTTTTTTCACCATAACTTTCCTAAAAATCAAGTGATTTCCAAAAATAATGACATTTTGTTTATGTTTTGACACCCATAGTCATTCTACATTTCAATAATTGCAATATGAACATTTTGAAAATTTGGAAATTTTTAGAATTTGTGTAAGGGTCCCCCCTTATCATTTTCAGAAAATTTTTTTCACCAAACTTTCTTAAAAATCAAGTGATTTCCAAATATAATGACATTTTGTTTATGTTTTGACACCCATAGTCATTCTACATTTCAATAATTGCAATATGAACATTTTGAAAATTTGGAAATTTTTAGAATTTGTGTAAGGGTCCCCCCTTATCATTTTTCAGAAAATTTTTTTTTCACCATAACTTTCCTAAAAATCAAGTGATTTCCAAAAATAATGACATTTTGTTTATGTTTTGACACCCATAGTCATTCTACATTTCAATAATTGCAATATGAACATTTTGAAAATTTGGAAATTTTTAGAATTTGTGTAAGGGTCCCCCCCTTATCATTTTTCAGAAATTTTTTTTTCACCATAACTTTCCTAAAAATCAAGTGATTTCCAAAAATAATGACATTTTGTTTATGTTTTGACACCCATAGTCATTCTACATTTCAATAATTGCAATATGAACATTTTGAAAATTTGGAAATTTTTAGAATTTGTGTAAGGGTCCCCCCTTATCATTTTTCAGAAAATTTTTTTTCACCATAACTTTCCTAAAAATCAAGTGATTTCCAAAAATAATGACATTTTGTTTATGTTTTGACACCCATAGTCATTCTACATTTCAATAATTGCAATATGAACATTTTGAAAATTTGGAAATTTTTAGAATTTGTGTAAGGGTCCCCCCTTATCATTTTTCAGAAATTTTTTTTTCACCATAACTTTCCTAAAAATCAAGTGATTTCCAAAAATAATGACATTTTGTTTATGTTTTGACACCCATAGTCATTCTACATTTCAATAATTGCAATATGAACATTTTGAAAATTTGGAAATTTTTAGAATTTGTGTAAGGGTCCCCCCTTATCATTTTTCAGAAATTTTTTTTCACCATAACTTTCCTAAAAATCAAGTGATTTCCAAAAATAATGACATTTTGTTTATGTTTTGACACCCATAGTCATTCTACATTTCAATAATTGCAATATGAACATTTTGAAAATTTGGAAATTTTTAGAATTTGTGTAAGGGTCCCCCCTTATCATTTTTCAGAAATTTTTTTTCACCATAACTTTCCTAAAAATCAAGTGATTTCCAAAAATAATGACATTTTGTTTATGTTTTGACACCCATAGTCATTCTACATTTCAATAATTGCAATATGAACATTTTGAAAATTTGGAAATTTTTAGAATTTGTGTAAGGGTCCCCCCTTATCATTTTTCAGAAATTTTTTTTCACCATAACTTTCCTAAAAATCAAGTGATTTCCAAAAATAATGACATTTTGTTTATGTTTTGACACCCATAGTCATTCTACATTTCAATAATTGCAATATGAACATTTTGAAAATTTGGAAATTTTTAGAATTTGTGTAAGGGTCCCCCCTTATCATTTTTCAGAAATTTTTTTTCACCATAACTTTCCTAAAAATCAAGTGATTTCCAAAAATAATGACATTTTGTTTATGTTTTGACACCCATAGTCATTCTACATTTCAATAATTGCAATATGAACATTTTGAAAATTTGGAAATTTTTAGAATTTGTGTAAGGGGTCCCCCCCTTATCATTTTTCAGAAATTTTTTTTTCACCATAACTTTCCTAAAAATCAAGTGATTTCCAAAAATAATGACATTTTGTTTATGTTTTGACACCCATAGTCATTCTACATTTCAATAATTGCAATATGAACATTTTGAAAATTTGGAAATTTTTAGAATTTGTGTAAGGGTCCCCCCCTTATCATTTTTCAGAAATTTTTTTTTCACCATAACTTTCCTAAAAATCAAGTGATTTCCAAAAATAATGACATTTTGTTTATGTTTTGACACCCATAGTCATTCTACATTTCAATAATTGCAATATGAACATTTTGAAAATTTGGAAATTTTTAGAATTTGTGTAAGGGTCCCCCCCTTATCATTTTTCAGAAATTTTTTTTTCACCATAACTTTCCTAAAAATCAAGTGATTTCCAAAAATAATGACATTTTGTTTATGTTTTGACACCCATAGTCATTCTACATTTCAATAATTGCAATATGAACATTTTGAAAATTTGGAAATTTTTAGAATTTGTGTAAGGGTCCCCCCTTATCATTTTTCAGAAAATTTTTTTTCACCATAACTTTCCTAAAAATCAAGTGATTTCCAAAAATAATGACATTTTGTTTATGTTTTGACACCCATAGTCATTCTACATTTCAATAATTGCAATATGAACATTTTGAAAATTTGGAAATTTTTAGAATTTGTGTAAGGGTCCCCCCTTATCATTTTTCAGAAATTTTTTTTTCACCATAACTTTCCTAAAAATCAAGTGATTTCCAAAAATAATGACATTTTGTTTATGTTTTGACACCCATAGTCATTCTACATTTCAATAATTGCAATATGAACATTTTGAAAATTTGGAAATTTTTAGAATTTGTGTAAGGGTCCCCCCCTTATCATTTTTCAGAAATTTTTTTTCACCATAACTTTCCTAAAAATCAAGTGATTTCCAAAAATAATGACATTTTGTTTATGTTTTGACACCCATAGTCATTCTACATTTCAATAATTGCAATATGAACATTTTGAAAATTTGGAAATTTTTAGAATTTGTGTAAGGGTCCCCCCTTATCATTTTTCAGAAAATTTTTTTCACCATAACTTTCCTAAAAATCAAGTGATTTCCAAAAATAATGACATTTTGTTTATGTTTTGACACCCATAGTCATTCTACATTTCAATAATTGCAATATGAACATTTTGAAAATTTGGAAATTTTTAGAATTTGTGTAAGGGTCCCCCCTTATCATTTTTCAGAAATTTTTTTTTCACCATAACTTTCCTAAAAATCAAGTGATTTCCAAAAATAATGACATTTTGTTTATGTTTTGACACCCATAGTCATTCTACATTTCAATAATTGCAATATGAACATTTTGAAAATTTGGAAATTTTTAGAATTTGTGTAAGGGTCCCCCCTTATCATTTTTCAGAAATTTTTTTTTTCACCATAACTTTCCTAAAAATCAAGTGATTTCCAAAAATAATGACATTTTGTTTATGTTTTGACACCCATAGTCATTCTACATTTCAATAATTGCAATATGAACATTTTGAAAATTTGGAAATTTTTAGAATTTGTGTAAGGGTCCCCCCTTATCATTTTTCAGAAATTTTTTTTCACCATAACTTTCCTAAAAATCAAGTGATTTCCAAAAATAATGACATTTTGTTTATGTTTTGACACCCATAGTCATTCTACATTTCAATAATTGCAATATGAACATTTTGAAAATTTGGAAATTTTTAGAATTTGTGTAAGGGTCCCCCCTTATCATTTTTCAGAAATTTTTTTTCACCATAACTTTCCTAAAAATCAAGTGATTTCCAAAAATAATGACATTTTGTTTATGTTTTGACACCCATAGTCATTCTACATTTCAATAATTGCAATATGAACATTTTGAAAATTTGGAAATTTTTAGAATTTGTGTAAGGGTCCCCCCTTATCATTTTTCAGAAATTTTTTTTCACCATAACTTTCCTAAAAATCAAGTGATTTCCAAAAATAATGACATTTTGTTTATGTTTTGACACCCATAGTCATTCTACATTTCAATAATTGCAATATGAACATTTTGAAAATTTGGAAATTTTTAGAATTTGTGTAAGGGTCCCCCCTTATCATTTTTCAGAAATTTTTTTTCACCATAACTTTCCTAAAAATCAAGTGATTTCCAAAAATAATGACATTTTGTTTATGTTTTGACACCCATAGTCATTCTACATTTCAATAATTGCAATATGAACATTTTGAAAATTTGGAAATTTTTAGAATTTGTGTAAGGGTCCCCCCCTTATCATTTTTCAGAAATTTTTTTTCACCATAACTTTCCTAAAAATCAAGTGATTTCCAAAAATAATGACATTTTGTTTATGTTTTGACACCCATAGTCATTCTACATTTCAATAATTGCAATATGAACATTTTGAAAATTTGGAAATTTTTAGAATTTGTGTAAGGGTCCCCCCTTATCATTTTTCAGAAATTTTTTTTCACCATAACTTTCCTAAAAATCAAGTGATTTCCAAAAATAATGACATTTTGTTTATGTTTTGACACCCATAGTCATTCTACATTTCAATAATTGCAATATGAACATTTTGAAAATTTGGAAATTTTTAGAATTTGTGTAAGGGTCCCCCCTTATCATTTTTCAGAAAATTTTTTTCACCATAACTTTCCTAAAAATCAAGTGATTTCCAAAAATAATGACATTTTGTTTATGTTTTGACACCCATAGTCATTCTACATTTCAATAATTGCAATATGAACATTTTGAAAATTTGGAAATTTTTAGAATTTGTGTAAGGGGTCCCCCCCTTATCATTTTTCAGAAATTTTTTTTCACCATAACTTTCCTAAAAATCAAGTGATTTCCAAAAAAATAATGACATTTTGTTTATGTTTTGACACCCATAGTCATTCTACATTTCAATAATTGCAATATGAACATTTTGAAAATTTGGAAATTTTTAGAATTTGTGTAAGGGTCCCCCCTTATCATTTTTCAGAAATTTTTTTTCACCATAACTTTCCTAAAAATCAAGTGATTTCCAAAAATAATGACATTTTGTTTATGTTTTGACACCCATAGTCATTCTACATTTCAATAATTGCAATATGAACATTTTGAAAATTTGGAAATTTTTAGAATTTGTGTAAGGGTCCCCCCTTATCATTTTTCAGAAATTTTTTTTTCACCATAACTTTCCTAAAAATCAAGTGATTTCCAAAAATAATGACATTTTGTTTATGTTTTGACACCCATAGTCATTCTACATTTCAATAATTGCAATATGAACATTTTGAAAATTTGGAAATTTTTAGAATTTGTGTAAGGGTCCCCCCTTATCATTTTTCAGAAAATTTTTTTTCACCATAACTTTCCTAAAAATCAAGTGATTTCCAAAAATAATGACATTTTGTTTATGTTTTGACACCCATAGTCATTCTACATTTCAATAATTGCAATATGAACATTTTGAAAATTTGGAAATTTTTAGAATTTGTGTAAGGGTCCCCCCTTATCATTTTTCAGAAATTTTTTTTTCACCATAACTTTCCTAAAAATCAAGTGATTTCCAAAAATAATGACATTTTGTTTATGTTTTGACACCCATAGTCATTCTACATTTCAATAATTGCAATATGAACATTTTGAAAATTTGGAAATTTTTAGAATTTGTGTAAGGGTCCCCCCTTATCATTTTTCAGAAAATTTTTTTTCACCATAACTTTCCTAAAAATCAAGTGATTTCCAAAAATAATGACATTTTGTTTATGTTTTGACACCCATAGTCATTCTACATTTCAATAATTGCAATATGAACATTTTGAAAATTTGGAAATTTTTAGAATTTGTGTAAGGGTCCCCCCTTATCATTTTTCAGAAATTTTTTTTTCACCATAACTTTCCTAAAAATCAAGTGATTTCCAAAAATAATGACATTTTGTTTATGTTTTGACACCCATAGTCATTCTACATTTCAATAATTGCAATATGAACATTTTGAAAATTTGGAAATTTTTAGAATTTGTGTAAGGGTCCCCCCTTATCATTTTTCAGAATTTTTTTTTCACCATAACTTTCCTAAAAATCAAGTGATTTCCAAAAATAATGACATTTTGTTTATGTTTTGACACCCATAGTCATTCTACATTTCAATAATTGCAATATGAACATTTTGAAAATTTGGAAATTTTTAGAATTTGTGTAAGGGTCCCCCCTTATCATTTTTCAGAAATTTTTTTTTCACCATAACTTTCCTAAAAATCAAGTGATTTCCAAAAATAATGACATTTTGTTTATGTTTTGACACCCATAGTCATTCTACATTTCAATAATTGCAATATGAACATTTTGAAAATTTGGAAATTTTTAGAATTTGTGTAAGGGTCCCCCCTTATCATTTTTCAGAAATTTTTTTTCACCATAACTTTCCTAAAAATCAAGTGATTTCCAAAAATAATGACATTTTGTTTATGTTTTGACACCCATAGTCATTCTACATTTCAATAATTGCAATATGAACATTTTGAAAATTTGGAAATTTTTAGAATTTGTGTAAGGGTCCCCCCTTATCATTTTTCAGAAATTTTTTTTCACCATAACTTTCCTAAAAATCAAGTGATTTCCAAAAATAATGACATTTTGTTTATGTTTTGACACCCATAGTCATTCTACATTTCAATAATTGCAATATGAACATTTTGAAAATTTGGAAAATTTTTAGAATTTGTGTAAGGGTCCCCCCTTATCATTTTTCAGAAAATTTTTTTTTCACCATAACTTTCCTAAAAATCAAGTGATTTCCAAAAATAATGACATTTTGTTTATGTTTTGACACCCATAGTCATTCTACATTTCAATAATTGCAATATGAACATTTTGAAAATTTGGAAATTTTTAGAATTTGTGTAAGGGTCCCCCCTTATCATTTTTCAGAAATTTTTTTTCACCATAACTTTCCTAAAAATCAAGTGATTTCCAAAAATAATGACATTTTGTTTATGTTTTGACACCCATAGTCATTCTACATTTCAATAATTGCAATATGAACATTTTGAAAATTTGGAAATTTTTAGAATTTGTGTAAGGGTCCCCCCCTTATCATTTTTCAGAAATTTTTTTTTCACCATAACTTTCCTAAAAATCAAGTGATTTCCAAAAATAATGACATTTTGTTTATGTTTTGACACCCATAGTCATTCTACATTTCAATAATTGCAATATGAACATTTTGAAAATTTGGAAATTTTTAGAATTTGTGTAAGGGTCCCCCCTTATCATTTTTCAGAAATTTTTTTTTCACCATAACTTTCCTAAAAATCAAGTGATTTCCAAAAATAATGACATTTTGTTTATGTTTTGACACCC
The DNA here is from genome assembly GCA_018151445.1 of Zaprionus inermis. Taxonomy (NCBI): domain Eukaryota; kingdom Metazoa; phylum Arthropoda; class Insecta; order Diptera; family Drosophilidae; genus Zaprionus; species Zaprionus inermis. Next base: position 9,551 of record JAECXD010000512.1, read on the forward strand.
ATAGTCATTCTACATTTCAATAATTGCAATATGAACATTTTGAAAATTTGGAAATTTTTAGAATTTGTGTAAGGGTCCCCCCTTATCATTTTTCAGAAATTTTTTTTTCACCATAACTTTCCTAAAAATCAAGTGATTTCCAAAAATAATGACATTTTGTTTATGTTTTGACACCCATAGTCATTCTACATTTCAATAATTGCAATATGAACATTTTGAAAATTTGGAAATTTTTAGAATTTGTGTAAGGGTCCCCCCTTATCATTTTTCAGAATTTTTTTTTTCACCATAACTTTCCTAAAAATCAAGTGATTTCCAAAAATAATGACATTTTGTTTATGTTTTGACACCCATAGTCATTCTACATTTCAATAATTGCAATATGAACATTTTGAAAATTTGGAAATTTTTAGAATTTGTGTAAGGGTCCCCCCTTATCATTTTCAGAAAATTTTTTTCACCAAACTTTCTTAAAAATCAAGTGATTTCCAAATATAATGACATTTTGTTTATGTTTTGACACCCATAGTCATTCTACATTTCAATAATTGCAATATGAACATTTTGAAAATTTGGAAATTTTTAAAATTTGTGTAAGGGTCCCCCCTTATCATTTTTCAGAAATTTTTTTTTCACCATAACTTTCTTAAAAATCAAGTGATTTCCAAATTTCTTTTTTGTTTATGTTTTGACACCCATAGTCATTCTACATTTCAATAATTGCAATATGAACATTTTGAAAATTTGGAAATTTTTAGAATTTGTGTAAGGGTCCCCCCTTATCATTTTTCAGAAATTTTTTTTTCACCATAACTTTCCTAAAAATCAAGTGATTTCCAAAAATAATGACATTTTGTTTATGTTTTGACACCCATAGTCATTCTACATTTCAATAATTGCAATATGAACATTTTGAAAATTTGGAAATTTTTAGAATTTGTGTAAGGGTCCCCCCTTATCATTTTTCAGAAATTTTTTTTTTCACCATAACTTTCCTAAAAATCAAGTGATTTCCAAAAATAATGACATTTTGTTTATGTTTTGACACCCATAGTCATTCTACATTTCAATAATTGCAATATGAACATTTTGAAAATTTGGAAATTTTTAGAATTTGTGTAAGGGTCCCCCCTTATCATTTTTCAGAAATTTTTTTTCACCATAACTTTCTTAAAAATCAAGTGATTTCCAAAAATAATGACATTTTGTTTATGTTTTGACACCCATAGTCATTCTACATTTCAATAATTGCAATATGAACATTTTGAAAATTTGGAAATTTTTAGAATTTGTGTAAGGGTCCCCCCTTATCATTTTTCAGAAATTTTTTTTCACCATAACTTTCCTAAAAATCAAGTGATTTCCAAAAATAATGACATTTTGTTTATGTTTTGACACCCATAGTCATTCTACATTTCAATAATTGCAATATGAACATTTTGAAAATTTGGAAATTTTTAGAATTTGTGTAAGGGTCCCCCCTTATCATTTTTCAGAATTTTTTTTTCACCATAACTTTCCTAAAAATCAAGTGATTTCCAAAAATAATGACATTTTGTTTATGTTTTGACACCCATAGTCATTCTACATTTCAATAATTGCAATATGAACATTTTGAAAATTTGGAAATTTTTAGAATTTGTGTAAGGGTCCCCCCTTATCATTTTTCAGAAAATTTTTTTTCACCATAACTTTCCTAAAAATCAAGTGATTTCCAAAAATAATGACATTTTGTTTATGTTTTGACACCCATAGTCATTCTACATTTCAATAATTGCAATATGAACATTTTGAAAATTTGGAAATTTTTAGAATTTGTGTAAGGGTCCCCCCTTATCATTTTTCAGAATTTTTTTTTCACCATAACTTTCCTAAAAATCAAGTGATTTCCAAAAATAATGACATTTTGTTTATGTTTTGACACCCATAGTCATTCTACATTTCAATAATTGCAATATGAACATTTTGAAAATTTGGAAATTTTTAGAATTTGTGTAAGGGTCCCCCCTTATCATTTTTCAGAAATTTTTTTTTCACCATAACTTTCCTAAAAATCAAGTGATTTCCAAAAATAATGACATTTTGTTTATGTTTTGACACCCATAGTCATTCTACATTTCAATAATTGCAATATGAACATTTTGAAAATTTGGAAATTTTTAGAATTTGTGTAAGGGTCCCCCTCCTCATCATTTTTCAGAAATTTTTTTTTCACCATAACTTTCCTAAAAATCAAGTGATTTCCAAAAATAATGACATTTTGTTTATGTTTTGACACCCATAGTCATTCTACATTTCAATAATTGCAATATGAACATTTTGAAAATTTGGAAATTTTTAGAATTTGTGTAAGGGTCCCCCCTTATCATTTTTCAGAATTTTTTTTTCACCATAACTTTCCTAAAAATCAAGTGATTTCCAAAAATAATGACATTTTGTTTATGTTTTGACACCCATAGTCATTCTACATTTCAATAATTGCAATATGAACATTTTGAAAATTTGGAAATTTTTAGAATTTGTGTAAGGGTCCCCCCTTATCATTTTTCAGAAAATTTTTTTTCACCATAACTTTCTTAAAAATCAAGTGATTTCCAAATTAATGACATTTTGTTTATGTTTTGACACCCATAGTCATTCTACATTTCAATAATTGCAATATGAACATTTTGAAAATTTGGAAATTTTTAGAATTTGTGTAAGGGTCCCCCCTTATCATTTTTCAGAAATTTTTTTTTCACCATAACTTTCCTAAAATTCAAGTGATTTCCAAAAATAATGACATTTTGTTTATGTTTTGACACCCATAGTCATTCTACATTTCAATAATTGCAATATGAACATTTTGAAAATTTGGAAATTTTTAGAATTTGTGTAAGGGTCCCCCCTTATCATTTTTCAGAAATTTTTTTTTCACCATAACTTTCCTAAAAATCAAGTGATTTCCAAAAATAATGACATTTTGTTTATGTTTTGACACCCTTTTTCCATAGTCATTCTACATTTCAATAATTGCAATATGAACATTTTGAAAATTTGGAAATTTTTAGAATTTGTGTAAGGGTCCCCCCTTATCATTTTTCAGAAATTTTTTTTTCACCATAACTTTCCTAAAAATCAAGTGATTTCCAAAAATAATGACATTTTGTTTATGTTTTGACACCCATAGTCATTCTACATTTCAATAATTGCAATATGAACATTTTGAAAATTTGGAAATTTTTAGAATTTGTGTAAGGGTCCCCCCCTTATCATTTTTCAGAAATTTTTTTTTCACCATAACTTTCCTAAAAATCAAGTGATTTCCAAAAATAATGACATTTTGTTTATGTTTTGACACCCATAGTCATTCTACATTTCAATAATTGCAATATGAACATTTTGAAAATTTGGAAATTTTTAGAATTTGTGTAAGGGTCCCCCCCCTTATCATTTTTCAGAAATTTTTTTTTCACCATAACTTTCCTAAAAATCAAGTGATTTCCAAAAATAATGACATTTTGTTTATGTTTTGACACCCATAGTCATTCTACATTTCAATAATTGCAATATGAACATTTTGAAAATTTGGAAATTTTTAGAATTTGTGTAAGGGTCCCCCCTTATCATTTTTCAGAAAATTTTTTTCACCATAACTTTCCTTAAAAATCTAAGTTTAAAATAAAATAATGATTTTGTTTATGTTTTGTTACACCCATAGTCATTCTACATTTCAATAATTGCAATATGAACATTTTGAAAATTTGGAAATTTTTAGAATTTGTGTAAGGGTCCCCCCTTATCATTTTTCAGAATTTTTTTTTCACCATAACTTTCCCTAAAATCAAGTGATTTCCAAAAATAATGACATTTTGTTTATGTTTTGACACCCATAGTCATTCTACATTTCAATAATTGCAATATGAACATTTTGAAAATTTGGAAATTTTTAGAATTTGTGTAAGGGTCCCCCCTTATCATTTTTCAGAAAATTTTTTTCACCATAACTTTCCTAAAAATCAAGTGATTTCCAAAAATAATGACATTTTGTTTATGTTTTGACACCCATAGTCATTCTACATTTCAATAATTGCAATATGAACATTTTGAAAATTTGGAAATTTTTAGAATTTGTGTAAGGGTCCCCCCTTTTTTATCATTTTTCAGAAATTTTTTTTTCACCATAACTTTCCTAAAAATCAAGTGATTTCCACAAAATAATGACATTTTGTTTATGTTTTGACACCCATAGTCATTCTACATTTCAATAATTGCAATATGAACATTTTGAAAATTTGGAAATTTTTAGAATTTGTGTAAGGGTCCCCCCTTATCATTTTTCAGGAAATTTTTTTTTCACCATAACTTTCCTAAAAATCAAGTGATTTCCAAAAATAATGACATTTTGTTTATGTTTTGACACCCATAGTCATTCTACATTTCAATAATTGCAATATGAACATTTTGAAAATTTGGAAATTTTTAGAATTTGTGTAAGGGTCCCCCCCTTATCATTTTTCAGAAATTTTTTTTTCACCATAACTTTCCTAAAAATCAAGTGATTTCCAAAAATAATGACATTTTGTTTATGTTTTGACACCCATAGTCATTCTACATTTCAATAATTGCAATATGAACATTTTGAAAATTTGGAAATTTTTAGAATTTGTGTAAGGGTCCCCCCTTATCATTTTTCAGAAATTTTTTTTCACCATAACTTTCCTAAAAATCAAGTGATTTCCAAAAATAATGACATTTTGTTTATGTTTTGACACCCATAGTCATTCTACATTTCAATAATTGCAATATGAACATTTTGAAAATTTGGAAATTTTTAGAATTTGTGTAAGGGTCCCCCCTTATCATTTTTCAGAAATATTTTTTTCACCATAACTTTCCTAAAAATCAAGTGATTTCCAAAAATAATGACATTTTGTTTATGTTTTGACACCCATAGTCATTCTACATTTCAATAATTGCAATATGAACATTTTGAAAATTTGGAAATTTTTAGAATTTGTGTAAGGGGTCCCCCCTTATCATTTTTCAGAAATTTTTTTTCACCATAACTTTCCTAAAAATCAAGTGATTTCCAAAAATAATGACATTTTGTTTATGTTTTGACACCCATAGTCATTCTACATTTCAATAATTGCAATATGAACATTTTGAAAATTTGGAAATTTTTAGAATTTGTGTAAGGGTCCCCCTTATCCTTATCATTTTTCAGAAATTTTTTTTCACCATAACTTTCCTAAAAATCAAGTGATTTCCAAAAATAATGACATTTTGTTTATGTTTTGACACCCATAGTCATTCTACATTTCAATAATTGCAATATGAACATTTTGAAAATTTGGAAATTTTTAGAATTTGTGTAAGGGTCCCCCCTTATCATTTTTCAGAAATTTTTTTTTCACCATAACTTTCCTAAAAATCAAGTGATTTCCAAAAATAATGACATTTTGTTTATGTTTTGACACCCATAGTCATTCTACATTTCAATAATTGCAATATGAACATTTTGAAAATTTGGAAATTTTTAGAATTTGTGTAAGGGTCCCCCCTTATCATTTTTCAGAAAATTTTTTTTCACCATAACTTTCCTAAAAATCAAGTGATTTCCAAAAATAATGACATTTTGTTTATGTTTTGACACCCATAGTCATTCTACATTTCAATAATTGCAATATGAACATTTTGAAAATTTGGAAATTTTTAGAATTTGTGTAGGGGTCCCCCCTTATCATTTTTCAGAAAATTTTTTTTCACCATAACTTTCCTAAAAATCAAGTGATTTCCAAAAATAATGACATTTTGTTTATGTTTTGACACCCATAGTCATTCTACATTTCAATAATTGCAATATGAACATTTTGAAAATTTGGAAATTTTTAGAATTTGTGTAAGGGTCCCCCCTTATCATTTTTCAGAAATTTTTTTTCACCATAACTTTCCTAAAAATCAAGTGATTTCCAAAAATAATGACATTTTGTTTATGTTTTGACACCCATAGTCATTCTACATTTCAATAATTGCAATATGAACATTTTGAAAATTTGGAAATTTTTAGAATTTGTGTAAGGGTCCCCCCCTTATCATTTTTCAGAAATTTTTTTTTCACCATAACTTTCCTAAAAATCAAGTGATTTCCAAAAATAATGACATTTTGTTTATGTTTTGACACCCATAGTCATTTACATTTCAATAATTGCAATATGAACATTTTGAAAATTTGGAAATTTTTAGAATTTGTGTGGGGTCCCCCTTATATTTTTCAGATTTTTTTCACCATAATTCTTTCCTAAAAATCAAGTGATTTCCAAAAATAATGACATTTTGTTTATGTTTTGACACCCATAGTCATTCTACATTTCAATAATTGCAATATGAACATTTTGAAAATTTGGAAATTTTTAGAATTTGTGTAAGGGTCCCCCCCTTATCATTTTTCAGAATTTTTTTTTCACCATAACTTTCCTAAAAATCAAGTGATTTCCAAAAATAATGACATTTTGTTTATGTTTTGACACCCATAGTCATTCTACATTTCAATAATTGCAATATGAACATTTTGAAAATTTGGAAATTTTTAGAATTTGTGTAAGGGTCCCCCCCTTATCATTTTTCAGAAATTTTTTTTCACCATAACTTTCCTAAAAATCAAGTGATTTCCAAAAATAATGACATTTTGTTTATGTTTTGACACCCATAGTCATTCTACATTTCAATAATTGCAATATGAACATTTTGAAAATTTGGAAATTTTTAGAATTTGTGTAAGGGTCCCCCCTTATCATTTTTCAGAAATTTTTTTTTTCACCATAACTTTCCTAAAAATCAAGTGATTTCCAAAAATAATGACATTTTGTTTATGTTTTGACACCCATAGTCATTCTACATTTCAATAATTGCAATATGAACATTTTGAAAATTTGGAAATTTTTAGAATTTGTGTAAGGGTCCCCCCCTTATCATTTTTCAGAAATTTTTTTTCACCATAACTTTCCTAAAAATCAAGTGATTTCCAAAAATAATGACATTTTGTTTATGTTTTGACACCCATAGTCATTCTACATTTCAATAATTGCAATATGAACATTTTGAAAATTTGGAAATTTTTAGAATTTGTGTAAGGGTCCCCCCTTATCATTTTTCAGAAATTTTTTTTCACCATAACTTTCCTAAAAATCAAGTGATTTCCAAAAATAATGACATTTTGTTTATGTTTTGACACCCATAGTCATTCTACATTTCAATAATTGCAATATGAACATTTTGAAAATTTGGAAATTTTTAGAATTTGTGTAAGGGTCCCCCCTTATCATTTTTCAGAAATTTTTTTTCACCATAACTTTCCTAAAAATCAAGTGATTTCCAAAAATAATGACATTTTGTTTATGTTTTGACACCCATAGTCATTCTACATTTCAATAATTGCAATATGAACATTTTGAAAATTTGGAAATTTTTAGAATTTGTGTAAGGGGTCCCCCCTTATCATTTTTCAGAAATTTTTTTTTCACCATAACTTTCCTAAAAATCAAGTGATTTCCAAAAATAATGACATTTTGTTTATGTTTTGACACCCATAGTCATTCTACATTTCAATAATTGCAATATGAACATTTTGAAAATTTGGAAATTTTTAGAATTTGTGTAAGGGTCCCCCCTTATCATTTTTCAGGAAATTTTTTTTCACCATAACTTTCCTAAAAATCAAGTGATTTCCAAAAATAATGACATTTTGTTTATGTTTTGACACCCATAGTCATTCTACATTTCAATAATTGCAATATGAACATTTTGAAAATTTGGAAATTTTTAGAATTTGTGTAAGGGTCCCCCCCTTATCATTTTTCAGAAATTTTTTTTCACCATAACTTTCCTAAAAATCAAGTGATTTCCAAAAATAATGACATTTTGTTTATGTTTTGACACCCATAGTCATTCTACATTTCAATAATTGCAATATGAACATTTTGAAAATTTGGAAATTTTTAGAATTTGTGTAAGGGTCCCCCCTTATCATTTTTCAGAAATTTTTTTTCACCATAACTTTCCTAAAAATCAAGTGATTTCCAAAAATAATGACATTTTGTTTATGTTTTGACACCCATAGTCATTCTACATTTCAATAATTGCAATATGAACATTTTGAAAATTTGGAAATTTTTAGAATTTGTGTAAGGGTCCCCCTTATCATTTTTCAGGAAATTTTTTTCACCATAACTTTCCTAAAAATCAAGTGATTTCCAAAAATAATGACATTTTGTTTATGTTTTGACACCCATAGTCATTCTACATTTCAATAATTGCAATATGAACATTTTGAAAATTTGGAAATTTTTAGAATTTGTGTAAGGGTCCCCCCTTATCATTTTTCAGAAATTTTTTTTCACCATAACTTTCCTAAAAATCAAGTGATTTCCAAAAATAATGACATTTTGTTTATGTTTTGACACCCATAGTCATTCTACATTTCAATAATTGCAATATGAACATTTTGAAAATTTGGAAATTTTTAGAATTTGTGTAAGGGTCCCCCCTTATCATTTTTCAGAAATTTTTTTTCACCATAACTTTCCTAAAAATCAAGTGATTTCCAAAAATAATGACATTTTGTTTATGTTTTGACACCCATAGTCATTCTACATTTCAATAATTGCAATATGAACATTTTGAAAATTTGGAAATTTTTAGAATTTGTGTAAGGGTCCCCCCTTATCATTTTTCAGAAATTTTTTTTCACCATAACTTTCCTAAAAATGGATTCAAGTGTTCCAAAAATAATGACATTTTGTTTATGTTTTGACACCCATAGTCATTCTACATTTCAATAATTGCAATATGAACATTTTGAAAATTTGGAAATTTTTAGAATTTGTGTAAGGGTCCCCCCTTATCATTTTTCAGAAAATTTTTTTTCACCATAACTTTCCTAAAAATCAAGTGATTTCCAAAAATAATGACATTTTGTTTATGTTTTGACACCCATAGTCATTCTACATTTCAATAATTGCAATATGAACATTTTGAAAATTTGGAAATTTTTAGAATTTGTGTAAGGGTCCCCCCTTATCATTTTTCAGACATTTTTTTTCACCATAACTTTCCTAAAAATCAAGTGATTTCCAAAAATAATGACATTTTGTTTATGTTTTGACACCCATAGTCATTCTACATTTCAATAATTGCAATATGAACATTTTGAAAATTTGGAAATTTTTAGAATTTGTGTAAGGGTCCCCCCTTATCATTTTTCAGAAAAATTTTTTTTCACCATAACTTTCCTAAAAATCAAGTGATTTCCAAAAATAATGACATTTTGTTTATGTTTTGACACCCATAGTCATTCTACATTTCAATAATTGCAATATGAACATTTTGAAAATTTGGAAATTTTTAGAATTTGTGTAAGGGTCCCCCCTTATCATTTTTCAGAAATTTTTTTTTCACCATAACTTTCCTAAAAATCAAGTGATTTCCAAAAATAATGACATTTTGTTTATGTTTTGACACCCATAGTCATTCTACATTTCAATAATTGCAATATGAACATTTTGAAAATTTGGAAATTTTTAGAATTTGTGTAAGGGTCCCCCCTTATCATTTTTCAGAAAATTTTTTTTCACCATAACTTTCCTAAAAATCAAGTGATTTCCAAAAATAATGACATTTTGTTTATGTTTTGACACCCATAGTCATTCTACATTTCAATAATTGCAATATGAACATTTTGAAAATTTGGAAATTTTTAGAATTTGTGTAAGGGTCCCCCCTTATCATTTTTTCAGAAATTTTTTTTCACCATAACTTTCCTAAAAATCAAGTGATTTCCAAAAATAATGACATTTTGTTTATGTTTTGACACCCATAGTCATTCTACATTTCAATAATTGCAATATGAACATTTTGAAAATTTGGAAATTTTTTAGAATTTGTGTAAGGGGTCCCCCCCTTATCATTTTTCAGAAATTTTTTTTCACCATAACTTTCCTAAAAATCAAGTGATTTCCAAAAATAATGACATTTTGTTTATGTTTTGACACCCATAGTCATTCTACATTTCAATAATTGCAATATGAACATTTTGAAAATTTGGAAATTTTTTGAATTTGTGTAAGGGTCCCCCCTTATCATTTTTCAGACATTTTTTTTCACCATAACTTTCCTAAAAATCAAGTGATTTCCAAAAATAATGACATTTTGTTTATGTTTTGACACCCATAGTCATTCTACATTTCAATAATTGCAATATGAACATTTTGAAAATTTGGAAATTTTTAGAATTTGTGTAAGGGTCCCCCCTTATCATTTTTCAGAAATTTTTTTTCACCATAACTTTCCTAAAAATCAAGTGATTTCCAAAAATAATGACATTTTGTTTATGTTTTGACACCCATAGTCATTCTACATTTCAATAATTGCAATATGAACATTTTGAAAATTTGGAAATTTTTGGAATTTGTGTAAGGGTCCCCCCTTATCATTTTTCAGACATTTTTTTTTTCACCATAACTTTCCTAAAAATCAAGCGATTTCCAAAAATAATGACATTTTGTTTATGTTTTGACACCCATAGTCATTCTACATTTCAATAATTGCAATATGAACATTTTGAAAATTTGGAAATTTTTAGAATTTGTGTAAGGGTCCCCCCTTATCATTTTTCAGAAAAATTTTTTTCACCATAACTTTCCTAAAAATCAAGTGATTTCCAAAAATAATGACATTTTGTTTATGTTTTGACACCCATAGTCATTCTACATTTCAATAATTGCAATATGAACATTTTGAAAATTTGGAAATTTTTAGAATTTGTGTAAGGGTCCCCCCTTATCATTTTCAGAAATTTTTTTTTCACCATAACTTTCCTAAAAATCAAGCGATTTCCAAAAATAATGACATTTTGTTTATGTTTTGATACCCATAGTCATTCTACATTTCAATAATTGCAAAATGAACATTTTGAAAATTTGGAAATTTTTGAAA
>JAECXD010000513.1:0-23396 GCA_018151445.1 Zaprionus inermis
GAGCGTAAGTGAGCAGCAGAATTGCATCACGTACATGGGCAATTTGCCAGCGGAATATGCAGAAACACACACACACACGCACATAGAAAGCCAGCAGATGTGCAGACATTGTCTGTGTGAAGGTTGTTGAACGTTGCCCAACTGGCCAAGTGCTTTGACTGCGTAGCCTTGCGGAATATGTTTTATTTTTATTTTATCTTAATTTTACTTCTGTTTTTTGTTGTTCGCTCTTTTTTGGCACAGGTTTATACTTAGGAATTTGTAAATCATATGACAAAACAGTAACGGAGCATAAACTAAATAAATGCGAAATATTTTATAGGCCATTGTGTCAGCCAGTCTGTCCGTAACGTATTGTGTGTGTCTGTGTTTGTTAGGCTGCCTGCACAAAGAAACAGATTACTTTTCATCGCTTAGTCCGTGCTGAGCAATTAATCTTGCTTGCTACCTCTCCCGTTCTCTGTTTCGTCTCGCGCTCGCCACCACAACAATCATGTCCTCATGACCGGAAACTGTCTGGAACGAAGGCGCCTCGCCGGACACTTCGCACCGATAGCGACCCCGTCGACTGTAAACTGTTCGAAGCCTGGGACGACAACAATATCCGTCTGGTCTGTCAACGTGCGTTGCGTGCGTGCGGTTAGCTTGTGCGGTTAGCGTAGCGTGCGGTTAGCGTGCGGTGCGCCGTGCGGTGCGGTTAGCGTGCGGTTAGCGTGCGGTTAGCGTGCGGTTAGCGTGCGGTTGTGCGGTTAGCGTGCGTGCTTGTGCGTGCGGTTAGCGTGCGTGCGGTTAGCGTGCTTGTGCGGTTAGCGTGCGTGCGTGCGGTTAGTGCGTGCGTGCGTGCCGGTTAGCGTGCGTGCGGTTAGCGTGCGGTTAGCGTGCCGGTTAGCGTAGCGTGCGGTTAGCGTGCGTGCGGTTAGCATTAGCGTGCGGTTAGCGTGCGTGCGGTTAGATTAGCGTGCGTTGTGCGGTTAGCGTGCTTGTGCGGTTAGCGTGCGTGTGCGGTTAGCGTGCTTGTGCGGTTAGCGGTTAGCGTGCGGTTAGCATTAGCGTGCCGGTTAGCGTGCGTGCGGTTAGCGTGCGTGCGGTTAGCGTGCGTGCGGTTAGCGGTTAGCGTGCGGTTAGCGTGTGTGCGGTTAGCGTGCGGTTAGCGTGCGGTTAGCGTGCGTGCGCGTGCGGTTAGCGTGCGGTTAGCGTGCGTGCGGTTAGCGTGCGGTTAGCGTGCGGTTAGCGTGCGTGCGGTTAGCGTTAGCATTAGCGTGTGCGGTTAGCGTGTGCGTGCGGGTTAGCGTGCGGTTGCGTGCGGTTAGCGTGCTTGTGCGGTTAGCGTTAGCGTGCGGTTAGCGTGCGTGCGTGCGGTTAGCATTAGCGTGCGGTTAGCGTGCGTGCCGGTTAGCGTAGCGTGCCGGTTAGCGTGCGTGCGGTTAGCATTAGCGTGCGGTTAGCGTGCGTGCGGTTAGCATTAGCGTGCGGTTAGCGTGCGTGCGGTTAGCGTAGCGTGCGGTTAGCGTGCGTGCGGTTAGCGTTAGCGTGCGGTTAGCGTGCGTGCGGTTAGCGTGCGGTTAGCGTGCGGTTAGCGTGCGTGCGGTTAGCGTGCGTGCGGTTAGCGTGCGTGCGGTTAGCGTAGCGTGCCGGTTAGCGTGCGTTAGCGTGCGGTTAGCGTGTGCGGTTAGCGTGCGTGCGGTTAGCATTAGCGTGCGGTTAGCGTCGCGTGCGGTTAGCGTGCTTGTGCGGTTAGCAGTAGCGTGCGGTTAGCGTAGCGTGCGGTTAGCGTGCGTGCGGTTAGCGTGCGTGCGGTTAGCGTGCGTGCGGTTAGCGTGCGTGCGGTTAGCGTGCGTGCGGTTAGCGTGCGTGCGGTTAGCGTGCGTGCGGTTAGCGTGCGGTTAGCGATTAGCGTGCGGTTAGCATTAGCGTGCGGTTAGCGTGCGTGCGGTTAGCGTGCGTGCGGTTAGCGTGCGTGCGGTTGTAGCGTGCGTGCGTGCGGTTAGCGTGCGTGTGCGGTTAGCGTGCGTGCGGTTAGCGTGCGTGCGGTTAGCGTGCGTGCGGTTAGCGTGCGGTTGCTTGTGCGGTTAGCGTAGCGTGCGGTTAGCGTAGCGTGCGGTTAGCGTGCGTGCGGTTAGCGTGCGTGCGGTTAGCGTGTGCGTTGCGTGCGGTTAGCGTGCGTGCGGTTAGCGTGCGTGCGGTTAGCATTAGCGTGCGGTTAGCGTGCGTGCGGTTAGCGTGCGTGCGTGCGGTTAGCGTGCGTGCGGTTAGCGTGCGTGCGGTTAGCGTGCATTAGCGTGCGGTTAGCGTGCGTGCGGTTAGCGTGCGTGCGGTTAGCGTGCGTGCGGTTAGCGTGCGTGCGGTTAGCGTGCGTGCGGTTAGCGTGCTTGTGCGGTTAGCATTAGCGTGCGTGCGGTTAGCGTGCGTGCGGTTAGCGTGCGTGCCGGTTAGCGTGCGTGCGGTTAGCGTGCGTGCGGTTAGCATTAGCGTGCGGTTAGCGTGCGTGCGGTTAGCGTTAGCGTGCGGTTAGCGTGCGTGTGCGTGCGTGCGTGCGGTTAGCGTGCGTGCGGTTAGCGTGCTTGTGCGGTTAGCATTAGCGTGCGGTTAGCGTGCGTGCGGTTAGCGTGCGTGCGGTTAGCATTAGCGTGCGGTTAGCGTGCGTGCGTGCGGTTAGCGTGCGGTTGTGCGGTTAGCGTGCGTGCGTGCGGTTAGCGTGCGTGCGGTTAGCGTGCGTTAGCGTGCGGTTAGCGTGCGTGCGGTTAGCATTGCGTGCGGTTAGCGTGCGTGCGGTTAGCGTGCGTGCGGTTAGCGTGCGTGCGGTTAGCGTGCGTGCGGTTAGCATTAGCGTGCGGTTAGCGTGCGTGCGGTTAGCGTGCGTGCGGTTAGCGTAGCGTGCGGTTAGCGTGCGTGCGGTTAGCATTAGCGTGCGGTTAGCGTGCGGCGGTTAGCGTGCGTGCGGTTAGCGTGCGGTTGCGTGCGGTTAGCGTGCGGTTAGCGTGCGTGTGCGGTTAGCGTGCGGTGCGTGCGGTTAGCGTGCGGTTGCGTGCGGTTAGCGTGCGGTTAGCGTGCGGTTAGCGGTGCGTGTGCGGTTAGCGTGCGTGCGGTTAGCGTGCGTGCGGTTAGCGTGCGTGCGGTTAGCGTGCGTGCGGTTAGCATTAGCGTGCGGTTAGCGTGCGTGCGGTTAGCGTGCGTGCGGTTAGCGTAGCGTGCGGTTAGTTAGCGTGCGGTTAGCGTGCGTGCGGTTAGCGTGCGTGCGGTTAGCGTGCGTGCGGTTAGCGTTAGCGTGCGGTTAGCGTGCGTGCGGTTAGCGGTTAGCGTGCGGTTAGCGTGCGGTTAGCGTGCGGTTAGCGTGCGTGCGGTTAGCGTTTGCGTGCGGTTAGCGTGCGTGCGGTTGCGTGCGGTTAGCATTAGCGTGCGGTTAGCGTGCTTGTGCGGTTAGCGTGCGTGCGGTTAGCATTAGCGTGCGGTTAGCGTGCGGTTAGCGTGCGGTTAGCGTGCGGTTAGCGTGCGTGCGGTTAGCGTGCGTGCGGTTAGCGTGCGTGCGGTTAGCGTTAGCGTGCGGTTAGCGTGCGGTTGCGTGCGGTTAGCGTGCGTGCGGTTAGCGTGCGTGCGGTTAGCGTTGCGTGCGGTTAGCGTGCGTGTGCGGTTAGCGTGCTTGTGCGGTGCGTGCGGTTAGCGTGCGTGCGGTTAGCGTGCGTGCGGTTAGCATTAGCGTGCGGTTAGCGTGCGTGCGGTTAGCGTGCGTGTGCGGTTAGCGTGCGTGCGGTTAGCGTAGCGTGCGGTTAGCGTGCGTGCGGTTAGCGTTAGCGTGCGGTTAGCTTGCGTGCGGTTAGCATTAGCGTGCGGTTAGCGTGCGTGCGGTTAGCGTGCGTGCGGTTAGCGTGCGTGCGGTTAGCGTGCGTGCGGTTAGGTTGCGGTTAGCGTGCGTGCGGTTAGCGTGCGTGCGGTTAGCGTGCGTGCGGTTAGCATTAGCGTGCGGTTAGCGTGCGTGCGGTTAGCGTTAGCGTGCGGTTAGCGTGCGTGCGGTTAGCATTAGCGTGCGGTTAGCGTGCGTGCGGTTAGCGTGCGTGCGGTTAGCGTGCGTGCGTGCGGTTAGCGTGCGTGCGGTTAGCGTAGCGTGCGGTTAGGTTGCGTGCGGTTAGCGTGCGGTTAGCGTGGTGCGGTTAGCGTTAGCGTGCGGTTAGCGTGCGTGCGTGCGGTTAGCGTGCGTGCGGTTAGCGTGCGTGCGGTTAGCGTGCGTGCGGTTGCGGTTGCGTGCGGTTAGCGTAGCGTGCGGTTGCGTTGCGTGCGTGCGGTTAGCGTTAGCGTGCGGTTAGCGGTTAGCGTGCGGTTAGCGTGCGTGCGGTTAGTTAGCGTGCGGTTGCATTAGCGTCGTGCGGTTAGCGTGCGTGCGGTTAGCGTGCGTGCGGTTAGCGTTAGCGTGCGGTTAGCATTAGCGTGCGGTTAGCGTGCGTGTGCGGTTAGCGTGCGTGCGGTTAGCGTGCTGTGCGGTTAGCGTGCGTGCGGTTAGCATTAGCGTGCGGTTAGCGTTAGCGTGCGGTTAGCGTGCGTGCGGTTAGCGTGCGTGCGGTGCGGTTAGCGTGCGGTTAGCGTGCGGTTAGCGTGCGGTTAGCGTGCGGTTAGCGTGCGGTTAGCGTGCGGTTAGCGTGCGGTGTGCGGTTAGCGTGCGGTTGCGGTTAGCGTGCGGTTAGCGTGCGTGCGCGTGCGTTAGCGTGCGGTTAGCGTGCGGTTGCGTGCGGTTAGCGTGCGTGCGGTTAGCATTAGCGTGCGGTTAGCGTGCGCGTGCGGTTAGCGTGCTGTGCGGTTAGCATTAGCGTGCGGTTAGCGTGCGTGCGGTTAGCGTGCGTGCGGTTAGCGTGCGTGCGGTTAGCGTGCGGTTAGCGTGGTGCGTGCGGTTAGCGTGTGCGGTTAGCGTGCTTGTGCGGTTAGCGTGCGTGCGGTTAGCGTGCGTGCGGTTAGCGTGCGTGCGGTTAGCGTGCGGTTAGCGTGCGTGCGTTGCTGTTGTGCGGTTAGCGTGCGGTTAGCGTGCGGTTGCGTGCGGTTAGCATTAGCGTGCGGTTAGCGTGCGGTGCGGTGCGGTTGCGTGCGGTTAGCGTGCGTGCGGTTAGCGTGCGTGCGGTTAGCATTAGCGTGCGGTTAGCGTGCGTGCGGTTAGCGTGCGGTTAGCGTGCGTGCGGTTAGCGTGCTTGTGCGGTTAGCATTAGCGTGCGGTTAGCGTGCGTGTGCGGTTAGCGTGCGTGCGGTTAGCGTAGCGTGCGGTTAGCGTGCGTGCGGTTAGCGTGCGTGCGGTTAGCGTGCGTGCGGTTAGCGTGCGGTTAGCGGTTAGCGTGCGGGTGCGTGCGGTTAGCGTGCGTGCGGTTAGCGTGCGTGCGGTTAGCGTTAGCGTGCGGTTAGCGTGCGTGCGGTTAGCGTAGCGTGCGGTTAGCGTGCGTGCGGTTAGCGTAGCGTGCGGTTAGCGTGCGTGCCGGTTAGCGTAGCGTGCGGTTAGCGTGCGTGCGGTTAGCGTGCGTGCGGTTAGCGTGCGTGCGGTTAGCGTTAGCGTGCGGTTAGCGTGCGTGCGGGTTAGCGTGCGTGCGGTTAGCGTGCGTGCGGTTAGCGTTAGCGTGCGGTTAGCGTGCGTGCGGTTAGCGTGCGTGCGGTTAGCGTGTGCGGTTAGCGTGCTTGTGCGGTTAGCGTGCGTGCGGTTAGCGTGCGTGCCGGTTGCGTGCGTGCGGTTAGCGTGCGTGCGGTTAGCATTAGCGTGCGGTTAGCATTAGCGTGCGGTTAGCATTAGCGTGCGGTTAGCGTTTGCGTGCCGGTTAGCGTTAGCGTGCGGTTAGCGTGCGTGCGGTTAGCATTAGCGTGCGGTTAGCGTGCGTGCGGTTAGCATTAGCGTGCGGTTAGCGTGCGTGCGGTTAGCGTGCGTGCGGTTAGCGTGCGTGCGGTTAGCGTGCGTGCGGTTAGCGTGTGCGTGCGGTTAGCATTAGCGTGCGGTTAGCGTGCGTGCGGTTAGCGTGCGTGCGGTTAGCATTAGCGTGCGGTTAGCGTGCGTGCGGTTAGCGTAGCGTGCGGTTAGCGTGCGTGCGGTTAGCGTGCTGGTGCGGTTAGCATTAGCGTGCGGTTAGCGTGCGTGCGGTTAGCGTGCGTGCGGTTAGCGTGCGTGCGGTTAGCGTTAGCGTGCGGTTAGCGTGCGTGCGGTTAGCGTGCGTGCGGTTAGCGTAGCGTGCGGTTAGCGTTAGCGTGCGGTTAGCGTGCGTGCGGTTAGCGTGCGTGCGGTTAGCGTGCGTGCGGTTAGCGTGCGTGCGGTTAGCGTGCGTGCGGTTAGCGTAGCGTGCGGTTAGCGTGCGTGCGGTTATGCGTTAGCGTTAGCGTGCGGTTAGCGTGCGTGCGGTTAGCGTGCGTGCGGTTAGCATTAGCGTGCGGTTAGCGTGCGTGCGGTTAGCATTAGCGTGCGGTTAGCATTAGCGTGCGGTTAGCGTGCGTGCGGTTAGCGTGCGTGCGGTTAGCATTAGCGTGCGGTTAGCGTGCGTGCGGTTAGCGTGCGTGCGGTTAGCGTGCGTGCGGTTAGCGTGCGTGCGGTTAGCGTGCGTGCCGGTTAGCATTAGCGTGCGGTTAGCGTGCGTGCGGTTAGTGCGTGCGGTTAGCGTGCGTGCGGTTAGCGTGCGTGCGGTTAGCATTAGCGTGCGGTTAGCGTTAGCGTGCCGGTTAGCGTGCGTGCGGTTAGCGTAGCGTGCCGGTTAGCGTTAGCGTGCGGTTAGCGTGCGTGCGGTTAGCATTAGCGTGCGGTTAGCGTGCGTGCGGTTAGCGTGCTTAGCGTGCGGTTAGCGTGCGTGCGGTTAGCGTTGCGTGCGGTTAGCATTAGCGTGCGGTTAGCGTGCGTGCGTGCGGTTAGCGTGCGTGCGGTTGCGGTTAGCGTGCGTGCGGTTAGCGTGCGTGCGGTTAGCATTAGCGTGCGGTTAGCGTTAGCGTGCCGGTTAGCATTAGCGTGCGGTTAGCGTGCGTGCGGTTAGCGTGCGGTTAGCGTGCGTGCGGTTAGCGTGCGTGCGGTTAGCGTGCGTGCGGTTAGCGTGCGTGTGCGTGCGGTTAGCGTGCGGTTAGCGTGCGTGCGGTTAGCGTGCGGTTAGCGTGCGTGCGGTTAGCGTTAGCGTGCGGTTAGCATTAGCGTGCGGTTAGCGTGCGTGCGGTTAGCGTGCTGTGCGGTTAGCGTGCGTGCGGTTAGCGTGCGTGCGGTTAGCGTGCGGTTAGCGTGCGTGCGGTTAGCGTGCGTGCGGTTAGCGTAGCGTGCGGTTAGCGTGCGTGCGGTTAGCGTGCGTGCGGTTAGCGTGCGTGTCCGGTTAGCGTTTGCGTGCGGTTGCAGTTAGCGTGCGTGGTTAGCGTGCGTGCGGTTAGCGTGCGGTTGCGTGCGGTTAGCGTGCGTGCGGTTAGCATTAGCGTGCGGTTAGGTGCGTGCGGTTAGCGTGCGTGCGGTTAGCGTGCGTGCGGTTAGCGTGCTTGTGCGGTTAGCATTAGCGTGCCGGTTAGCGTGCGTGCGGTTAGCATTAGCGTGCGGTTAGCGTGCGTGTGCGGTTAGCGTGCTTGTGCGGTTAGCGTGCGTGCGGTTAGCGTGTGCGTGCGGTTAGCGTGCGTGCGGTTAGCGTGCGTGCGGTTAGCGTGCGTGCGGTTAGCATTAGCGTGCGGTTAGCATTAGCGTGCGGTTAGCGTGCGTGCGGTTAGCGTGCGTGCGGTTAGCGTGCGTGCGGTTAGCGTAGCGTGCGGTTAGCGTGCGTGCGGTTAGCGTGCGTGCGGTTAGCGTGCGTGCGGTTAGCGTGTGCGTGCGGTTAGCGTGCTTGTGCGGTTAGCATTAGCGTGCGGTTGCTTGCGTGCGGTTAGCGTGCGTGCGGTTGTGCGGTTAGCGTGCGGTTAGCGTTGTGCGGTTAGCGTGCGTGTGCGGTTAGCGGTTAGCGTGCGGTTAGCGTGCGTGCGGTTAGCGTGCGTGCGGTTAGCGTGCGTGCGGTTAGCGTGCGTGCGGTTAGCGTGCTTGCGGTGCGTTAGCGTGCGGTTGCGTGTGCGGTTAGCGTGCGTGCGTGCGGTTAGCGTGCGTGCGTGCGGTTAGCGTTAGCGTGCGTGCGGTTAGCGTGCGTGCGGTTAGCGTGCGTGCGGTTAGCGTGCGTGCGGTTAGCGCATTAGCGTGCGGTTAGCGTGCGTGCGGTTAGCGTGCGTGCGGTTAGCGTGCGTGCGGTTAGCGTGCGTGCGGTTAGCGTGCGTGCCGTGCGGTTAGCGTTAGCGTGCGGTTAGCGTGCGTGCGGTTAGCGTTAGCGTGCGGTTAGCGTGCGTGCGTGCGGTTAGCGTGCGTGCGGTTAGCGTGCGTGCGGTTAGCGTTAGCGTGCGGTTAGCGTAGCGTGCGGTTAGCGTGCGTGCGGTTAGCGTGCGTGCGGTTAGCGTGCGGTTGCGGTGCGTGCGTGCGGTTAGCGTGCGGTTAGCGTGCGTGCGTGCGGTTAGCGTGCGTGCGTGCGGTTAGCGTGCGGTTAGCGTGCGTGCGGTTAGCGTGGCGTGCGGTTAGCGTGCGTGCGGTTAGCATTAGCGTGCGGTTAGCGTGCGTGCGGTTAGCGTGCGTGCGGTTAGCGTGCGTGCGGTTAGCGTGCGTGCGGTTAGCGTGCGTGCGGTTAGCGTGCGTAGCGTGCGGTTAGCGTGCGTGCGGTTAGCATTAGCGTGCGGTTAGCGTGCGTGCGGTTAGTTGCGTGCGGTTGCGTGCGGTTAGCGTGCGGTTGCGTGCGGTTGCGTAGCGTGCGTGCGGTTAGCGTGCGTGCGGTTAGCGTGCGTGCGGTTAGCATTAGCGTGCGGTTAGCGTGCGTGCGGTTAGCGTGCGTGCGGTTAGCGTGCGTGCGGTTAGCGTGCGTGCGGTTAGCGTGCGTGCGGTTAGCGTGCGTGCGGTTAGCGTGCGTGCGGTGCGGTTAGCGTGCGGTTAGCGTGCGTGCGGTTAGCGTGCGTGCGGTTAGCGTGCGTTGCGTGTGCGGTTAGCGTGCGTGCGGTTAGCATTAGCGTGCGGTTAGCGTGCGGTTAGCGTGCGGTTAGCGTGCGTGCGGTTAGCATTAGCGTGCGGTTAGCGTGCGTGCGGTTAGCGTGCGTGCGGTTAGCGTGCGTGCGGTTAGCGTTAGCGTGCGGTTAGCGTGCGTGTGCGGTTAGCGTGCGTGCCGGTTAGCATTAGCGTGCGGTTAGCGTGCGTGCGGTTAGCGTGCGTGCGGTTAGCGTGCGTGCGGTTAGCATTAGCGTGCGGTTAGCGTAGCGTGCGGTTAGCGTGCGTGCGGTTAGCGTGCGTGCGGTTAGCGTTAGCGTGCGGTTAGCGTTAGCGTGCGGTTAGCGTGCGTGCGGTTAGCGTGCGTGCGGTTAGCGTGCGTGCGGTTAGCGTGCTTGTGCGGTTAGCGTGCGTGCGGTTAGCGTGCGTGCGGTTAGCGTGGTTAGCGTGCGGTTAGCGTAGCGTGCGGTTAGCGTGCGTGCGGTTAGCGTGCGTGCGGTTAGCATTAGCGTGCGGTTAGCGTGCGTGCGGTTAGCGTAGCTGTGCGGTTAGCGTGCGTGCGGTTAGCGTGCGTGCGGTTAGCGTGCGTGCGGTTAGCGTGCGTGCGTGCGTTAGCGTGCGGTTAGCGTGCGGTTAGCGTGCGGTTAGCGTGCGGTTAGCGTGCGTGCGGTTAGCGTGCGTGCGGTTAGCGTGCGTGCGGTTAGCGTGTTGCGTGCGGTTAGCGTGCGGTGCGTGCGTTGTGTGCGGTTAGCGGTTAGCGTGCGGTTAGCGTGCGTGCGGTTAGCATTAGCGTGCGGTTAGCGTGCGTGCGGTTAGCGTTGCGTGCGGTTAGCATTAGCGTGCGGTTAGCGTTGCGTGCGGTTAGCGTGCGTGCGGTTAGCGTAGCGTGCGGTTAGCGTGCGTGCGGTTAGCGTGCTTGTGCGGTTAGCGTGCGTGCGGTTAGCGTGCGTGCGGTTAGCGTGCGTTGCGTGCGGTTAGCGTGCGTGCGGTTAGCATTAGCGTGCGGTTAGCGTGCGTGCGGTTAGCGTGCGTGCGGTTAGCGTGCGTGTGCGGTTAGCGTAGCGTGCGGTTAGCGTTAGCGTGCGGTTAGCGTGCGTGCGGTTAGCGTTAGCGTGCGGTTAGCGTGCGTGCGGTTAGCGTGCGTGCGGTTAGCATTAGCGTGCGGTTAGCATTAGCGTGCGGTTAGCGTGCGTGCGGTTAGCGTGCGTGCGGTTAGCGTGCGTGCGGTTAGCGTAGCGTGCGGTTAGCGTGCGTGCGGTTAGCGTAGCGTGCGGTTAGCGTGCGTGCGGTTAGCGTAGCGTGCGGTTAGCGTGCGTGCGGTTAGCGTTAGCGTGCGGTTAGCGTTAGCGTGCGGTTAGCATTAGCGTGCGGTTAGCGTGCGTGCGGTTAGCGTGTGCGTGCGGTTAGCGTGTGCGTGCGGTTAGCGTGCGTGCGGTTAGCTTGTGCGTGCGGTTAGTTGCGTGCGGTTAGCGTTAGCGTGCGGTTAGCGTGCGTGCGGTTAGCGTGCGGTTGCGTGCGGTTAGCGTGCGTGCGGTTAGCATTAGCGTGCGGTTAGCGTGCCGGTGCGTGCGTGCGTGCGGTTAGCGTGCGTGCGGTTAGCGTGCGTGCGGTTAGCGTGCGGTTAGCGTGCGTGCGGTTAGCGTGCGTGCGTGCGGTTAGCGTGCGGCGTGCGGTTAGCGTGCGTGCGGTTAGCGTGCGGTTAGCGTGCGGTTAGCGTGCGGTTAGCGTGCGTTGCGGTTAGCATTAGCGTGCGCGGTTAGCGTGCGTGCGGTTGCGTAGCGTGCGGTTAGCGTGCGTGCGGTTAGCGTGCGTGCGGTTAGCGTGCGTGCGGTTAGCGTGCGTGCGGTTAGCGTGCGTGCGTGTGCGGTTAGCGTGCGGTTGCGTGCGTAGCGTGCGGTTAGCATTGCGTGCGGTTAGCGGTTAGCGTGCGGTTAGCGTGCGTGCGGTTAGCGTGCGTGCGGTTAGCGTGCGGTTAGCGTTGCGTGCGTGCGGTTAGCGTGCGTGCGGTTAGCGTGCGTGCGGTTAGCATTAGCGTGCCGGTTAGCTGTTAGCGTGCGGTTAGCGTGCTGTGCGGTTAGCGTGCGCTTGTGCGGTTAGCGTTAGCGTGCGGTTAGCATTAGCGTGCGGTTAGCGTGCGTGCGGTTAGCGTGCGTGCGGTTAGCGTGCGTGCGGTTAGCGTTAGCGTGCGGTTAGCGTAGCGTGCGGTTAGCGTGCGTGCGGTTAGCGTGCGTGTGCGGTTAGCGTTAGCGTGCGGTTAGCGTGCGGTGCGGTTAGCGTGCGTGCGGTTGCGGTTGCGTGCGGTTAGCGTGCGGTTAGCGTGCGGTTAGCGTGCGGTTAGCGTGCGTGCGGTTAGCATTAGCGTGCGGTTAGCGTGTTAGCGTGCGGTTAGCGTGCGTTGCGTGCGGTTAGCGTGCGTGCGGTTAGCGTGCGTGCGGTTAGCGTGCGTGCGGTTAGCGTTAGCGTGCGGTTAGCGTGCGTGCGGTTAGCGTGCTGTGCGGTTAGCATTAGCGTGCGGTTAGCGTGCGTGCGGTTAGCGTGCGTGCGGTTAGCGTGCGTGCGGTTAGCGTAGCGTGCGGTTAGCGTGCTTGTGCGGTTAGCGTGCTTGCGGTTAGCGTGCGTGCGTGCGGTTAGCGTGCGTGCGGTTAGCATTAGCGTGCGGTTAGCGTGCGTGCGGTTAGCGTGCGTGCGGTTAGCGTGCGTGCGGTTAGCGTGCGTGCGGTTAGCGTGCGTGCGGTTAGCGTGCGTGCGGTTAGCGTGCGTTGCGTGCGGTTAGCGGTTAGCGTGCGGTTAGCTTAGCGTGCGGTTAGCGGCGTTAGCGTGCGGTTAGCGTGCGGTGCGGTTAGCGTGCGTGCGGTTAGCGTGCGGTTAGCGTGCTTGTGCGGTTAGCGTGCGTGCCGGTTAGCGTGCGTGCGGTTAGCGTAGCGTGCGGTTAGCGTGCGTGCGGTTAGCGTGCGGTTAGCGTGCGGTTAGCGTGCGTTAGCGTGCGGTTAGCGTGCGTGCGGTTAGCGTGCGTGCGGTTAGCGTGCGTGCGTGCGGTTAGCGTGCGTGCGGTTAGCGTGCGTGCGGTTAGCGTGCGTGCGGTTAGCGTGCGTGCGGTTAGCGTTAGCGTGCGGTTAGCGTGCGTGCGGTTAGCGTGTGCGTGCGGTTAGCGTAGCGTGCGGTTAGCGTGCGTGCGGTTAGCGTGCGTGCGGTTAGCGTGCGTGCGGTTAGCGTGCGTGCGGTTAGCGTGCGTGCGGTTAGCGTGCGGTGCGGTTAGCGGTGCGTGCGGTTAGCGTGCGGTGCGGTTAGCGTGCGTGCGGTTAGCGTGCGGTTGCGTGCGGTTAGCGTGCGGTTGTGTGCGGTTAGCATTAGCGTGCGGTTAGCGTTAGCGTGCGGTTAGCGTGCGTGCGGTTAGCGTGCGTGCGGTTAGCGTGCGTGCGGTTAGCATTAGCGTGCGGTTAGCGTGCTTGTGCGGTTAGCGTGCGTGCGGTTAGCGTGCGTGCGGTTAGCGTGCGTGCGGTTAGCGTAGCGTGCGGTTAGCGTGCGTGCGGTTAGCGTGCGTGCGGTTAGCGTGCTTGTGCGTGCGGTTAGCGTGCGTGCGGTTAGCGTGCGTGCGGTTAGCATTAGCGTGCGGTTAGCGTTGCGTGTGCGGTTAGCGTGCGGTTAGCGTGCGTGCGGTTAGCGTTAGCGTGCGGTTAGCGTTGCGTGCGGTTAGCGTGTTGTGCGTGCGGTTAGCGTGCGTGCGGTTAGCGTGCGTGCGGTTAGCGTGTGCGGTTAGCGTGCGTGCGGTTAGCGTAGCGTGCGGTTAGCGTGCGTGCGGTTAGCGTGCGGTTAGCGTGCGTGCGGTTAGCGTGGTTGCGTTGGTTGCGGTTAGCGTGCGTGCGGTTAGCGTGCGTGCGGTTAGCGTGCGTGCGTGCGGTTAGCGTGCGTGCGGTTAGCATTAGCGTGCGGTTAGCGTGCGTGCGGTTAGCGTGCGTGCGGTTAGCGTGCGTGCGGTTAGCATTAGCGTGCCGGTTAGCGTGCGTGCGGTTAGCGTGCGTGCGGTTAGCGTGCGGTTAGCGTGCGTGCGGTTAGCGTGCGTGCGGTTAGGTGCGTGCGGTTAGCGTAGCGTGCGGTTAGCGTGCGTGCGGTTAGCGTGCGGTGCGTGCGTGCGGTTAGCGTGCGTGCGGTTAGCGTGCGTGCGGTTAGCATTAGCGTGCGGTTAGCGTGCGTGCGGTTAGCGTGCGTGCGGTTAGCGTGCGTGCGGTTAGCGTGCGTGCGGTTAGCGTGCGTGCCGGTTAGCGTGCGTGCGGTTAGCGTGCGTGCGGTTAGCGTTAGCGTGCGGTTAGCGTGCGTGCGGTTAGCGTGCGTGCGGTTAGCATTAGCGTGCGGTTAGCGTGCGTGCGGTTAGCGTGCGGTTGCGTTGCGGTTAGCGTGCGTGCGGTTAGCGTGCGTGCGGTTAGTTAGCGTGCGGTTAGCGTGCGTGCGGTTAGCGTGCGTGCGGTTAGCGTTGCGTGCGGTTAGCGTGCTTGTGCGGTTAGCGTTGCGTGCGGTTAGCGTGCGTGCGGTTAGCGTGCGTGCGGTTAGCGTGCGTGCGGTTAGCATTAGCGTGCGGTTAGCGTGCGTGCGGTTAGCGTGCGTGCGGTTAGCGTGCGTGCGGTTAGCGTGCGGTTAGCGTGCGTGCGGTTAGCGTTAGCGTGCGGTTAGCGTGCTTGTGCGTGCCGGTTAGCGTGCGGTTAGCGTGCGTGCGGTTAGCGTAGCGTGCGGTTAGCGTGCGTGCGGTTAGCGTAGCGTGCGGTTAGCGTGCGTGCGGTTAGCGTTAGCGTGCGGTTAGCGTGCGTGCGTGCGGTTAGCGTGCGTGCGGTTAGCTTAGCGTGCGGTTAGCGTGCGTGCGGTTAGCGTGCGTGCGGTTAGCATTAGCGTGCGGTTAGCGTGCGTGCGGTTAGCGTGCGTGCGGTTAGCGTGCGTGCGGTTAGCATTAGCGTGCCGGTTAGCGTGCGTGCGGTTAGCGTGCGGTGCGTGCGTGCGGTTAGCGTGCGTGCGGTTAGCGTGCGGTTAGCGTGCGGTTAGCGTGCTTGTGCGGTTAGCGTTAGCGTGCCGGTTAGCGTGTTAGCGTGCGGTTAGCGTAGCGTGCGGTTAGCGTGCGTGCGGTTAGCGTGCGTGCGGTTAGCGTTAGCGTGCTGGTTGGGTTAGCGTGCGTGCGGTTAGCATTAGCGTGCGGTTAGCGTAGCGTGCGGTTAGCGTGCTTGTGCGGTTAGCTGTGCGTGCGGTTAGCGTGCGGTTAGCGTGCGTGCGGTTAGCGTGCGTGCGGTTAGCGTTAGCGTGCGGTTAGCGTGCGTGCGGTTAGCGTTAGCGTGCGGTTAGCGTGCGTGCGGTGCGTGTGCGGTTAGCGTGCTTGTGCGGTTAGCGTGCGTGCGGTTAGCGTGCTGTGCGGTTAGCGTGCGTTAGCGTGCGGTTGTAGCGTGCGGTTAGCGTGCGTGCGGTTAGCGTGCGTGCGGTTAGCGTGCGTGCGGTTAGCATTAGCGTGCGGTTAGCGTGCGTGCGGTTAGCGTGCGTGCGGTTAGCGTGCGTGCGGTTAGCGGTTAGCGTGCGGTTAGCGTTGCGTGCGTGCGGTTAGCTTAGCGTGCGGTTGCGGTGCGTGCGGTTAGCGTTAGCGTGCGGTTAGCGTGCGTGCGGTTAGCGTGCGTGCGGTTAGCGTGCGGTTAGCGTGCGGTTAGCGTAGCGTGCGGTTAGCGTGCGTGCGGTTAGCGTGCGTGCGGTTAGCGTGCGTGCGGTTAGCGTGCGTGCGGTTAGCGTGCGTGCGGTTAGCGTGCGTGCGGTTAGCGTTAGCGTGCGGTTAGCTTAGCGTGCGGTTAGCGTGCGTGCGGTTAGCGTGCGTGCGGTTAGCGTGCTTGTGCGGTTAGCATTAGCGTGCGGTTAGCGTTAGCGTGCGGTTAGCGTGCGTGCGGTTAGCGTGCGTGCGGTTAGCATGTGCGTGCGGTTAGCGTGCGTGCGGTTAGCGTGCGTGCGGTTAGCGTAGCGTGCGGTTAGCGTGCGTGCGGTTAGCGTGCGTGCGGTTAGCGTTAGCGTGCGGTTAGCGTGCGTGCGGTTAGCGTGCGTGCGGTTAGCAT
The DNA here is from genome assembly GCA_018151445.1 of Zaprionus inermis. Taxonomy (NCBI): domain Eukaryota; kingdom Metazoa; phylum Arthropoda; class Insecta; order Diptera; family Drosophilidae; genus Zaprionus; species Zaprionus inermis. Next base: position 15,022 of record JAECXD010000513.1, read on the forward strand.
TAGCGTGCCGGTTAGCGGTTAGCGTGCCGGTTAGCGTGCGTGCGGTTAGCGTGCGTGCGGTTAGCGTGCGTGCGGTTAGCGTGCGTGTTAGCGTGCGGTTAGCGTGCGTGCGGTTAGCGGTTAGCGTGCGGTTAGCGTGCGTGCGGTTAGCGTGCGTGCGGTTAGCGTGCGGTTAGCGTGCGGTTAGCGTGCGTGCGGTTAGCGTGCGTGCGGTTAGCGTGCGTGCGGTTAGCGTGCGTGCGGTTAGCGTGCGTGCGGTTAGCGTGCGTGCGGTTAGCATTAGCGTGCGGTTAGCGTGCGTGCGGTTAGCGTGCGTGCGGTTAGTGCGTGTTAGCGTGCGGTTAGCGTGCGTGCGGTTAGCATTAGCGTGCGGTTAGCGTGCGTGCGTGCGGTTAGCGTGCGTGCGGTTAGCGGTTAGCGTGCCGGTTAGCGTGCGTGCGGTTAGCGTGCTTGTGCGGTTAGCGTGCGTGCGGTTAGCGGTTAGCGTGCGGTTAGCATTAGCGTGCGGTTAGCGTGCGTGCGGTTAGCGTGCGTGCGGTTAGCGTGCTGTGCGGTTAGCGTGCGTGCGTGCGGTTAGCGTGCGGTTAGCGTGCGTGCGGTTAGCGTTAGCGTGCGGTTAGCGTGCGTTAGCGTGCGGTTAGCGTGCGTGCGGTTAGCGTTAGCGTGCGGTTAGCGTGCGTGCGGTTGCGGTGCGTGCGGTTAGCGTGCGCGTGCGGTTAGCGTTAGCGTGCGGTTAGCGTGCGTGCGGTTAGCATTAGCGTGCGGTTAGCGTGCGTGCGGTTAGCATTAGCGTGCGGTTAGCGTGCGTGCGGTTAGCGTGCGTGCGGTTAGCGTTGCGTGCGGTTAGCGTAGCGTGCGGTTAGCGTGCTTGTGCGGTTAGCGTGCGTGCGGTTAGCGTGCGTGCGGTTAGCGGTTAGCGTGCGGTTAGCGTGCTGTGCGGTTAGCGTGCGTGCGGTTAGCATTAGCGTGCGGTTAGCGTGCGTGCGGTTAGCGTGCGTGCGGTTAGCGTGCGTGCGGTTAGCGTGCGTGCGGTTAGCGTTAGCGTGCCGGTTAGCGTGCGGTTAGCGTGCGGTTAGCGTGCGTGCGGTTAGCGTGCGTGCGGTTAGCGTGCGTGCGGTTAGCGTGCGTGCGGTTAGCGTGCGTGCGGTTAGCGTGCGTGCGGTTAGCGTGCGTGCGGTTAGCGTTAGCGTGCGGTTAGCATTAGCGTGCCGGTTAGCGTGCGTGCGGTTAGCGTGCGTGCGGTTAGCGTGCGGTTAGCGTGCGGTTAGCGTGCGTGCGGTTAGCTTGCGTGCGGTTTGCGGTTGCGGTAGCGTGCGGTTGCGTGCGGTTAGCGTGCGGTTAGCGTGCGTGGTTAGCGTGCGTGCGGTTAGCGTGCTTGTGCGGTTAGCGTGCGTGCGGTTAGCGGTTAGCGTGCCGGTTAGCGTGCGGTTAGCGTGCGGTTAGCGTGCGTGCGGTTAGCGTAGCGTGCGGTTAGCGTGCGTGCGGTTAGCGTGCGTGCGGTTAGCGTGCGTGCGGTTAGCGTGCGTGCGTGCGGTTAGCATTAGCGTGCGGTTAGCGTGCGTGCGGTTAGCGTGCGTGCGGTTAGCGTGCGGTTAGCGTGCGTGCGGTTAGCGTTAGCGTGCGGTTAGCGTGCGTAGCGTGCGGTTAGCGTGCGTGCGGTTAGCGTGCGTGCGGTTAGCGTGCGTGCGGTTAGCTTGCGTGCGGTTAGCGTGCGTGCGGTTAGCGTTAGCGTGCGGTTAGCGTGCGTGCGGTTAGCGTTGCGTGCGGTTAGCGTGCGTGCGGTTAGCGTGCGTGCGGTTAGCATTAGCGTGCGGTTAGCGTGCGCGTGCGGTTAGCGTGCGTGCGGTTAGCTTGCGTGCGGTTAGCATTAGCGTGCGGTTAGCGTGCGTGCGGTTAGCATTAGCGTGCGGTTAGCGTGCGTGCGGTTAGCGTGCGTGCGGTTAGCATTAGCGTGCGGTTAGCGTGCGTGCGGTTAGCGTGCGTGCGGTTAGCGTGCGTGCCGGTTAGCGTGCGTGCGGTTAGCGTGCTTGTGCGGTTAGCGTGCGTGCGTGCGGTTAGCGTGCGTGCGGTTAGCGTGCGGTTAGCGTGCGGTTAGCATTAGCGTGCGGTTAGCGTGCGTGCGGTTAGCGTGCGTGCGGTTAGCGTTAGCGTGCGGTTAGCGTGCGTGCGGTTAGCGTGCGGTTAGCGTGCGTGCGGTGCGGTTAGCGTGCGTGCGGTTAGCGTGCGTGCGGTTGCGGTTAGCGTGCGGTTAGCGTGCCGGTTAGCGTGCGTGCGGTTAGCGCGTGCGGTTAGCGTGCGGTTAGCGTGCGGTTAGCGTGCGGTTAGCGTGCGGTTGCGTGCGGTTAGCGTGCGTGCGGTTAGCGTTAGCGTGCGGTTAGCGTGCGTGCGGTTAGCGTGCGGTGCGGTTAGCGTTTGCGTGCGGTTAGCGTGCGTGCGGTTGCGTGCGGTGCGTGCGGTTAGCGTGCGTGCGGTTAGCGTGCGTGCGGTTAGCGTGCGGTTAGCGTGCGGTTAGCGTGCGGTTAGCGTGCGGTTAGCGTGCGGTTAGCGTGCGGTTAGCGTGCGTGCGGTTAGCGTGCGGTTAGCGTGCGGTTAGCGTGCGTGCGGTTAGCGTTAGCGTGCGGTTAGCGTGCGTGCGGTTAGCGTGCGTGCGGTTAGCATTAGCGTGCGGTTAGCGTGCGTGCGGTTAGCGTGCGTGCGGTTAGCGTGCGTGCGGTTAGCGTGCGTGTTGCGTTAGCATTAGCGTGCGTGCGTGTTGTGCGTGCGGTTAGCGTGCTTGTGCGGTTAGCGTTAGCGTGCGGTTAGCGTGCGTGCGGTTAGCGTAGCGTGCCGGTTAGCGTAGCGTGCGGTTAGCGTGCGTGCGGTTAGCGTGCGTGCGGTTAGCGTGCGTGCGGTTAGCGTGCGTGCGGTTAGCGTGCGTGCGGTTAGCGTAGCGTGCGGTTAGCGTGCGTGCGGTTAGCATTAGCGTGCGGTTAGCATTAGCGTGCGGTTAGCGTGCGTGCGGTTAGCGTGCGGTTAGCGTGCGTGCGGTTAGCGTGCGTGCGGTTAGCGTGCTTGTGCGGTTAGCATTAGCGTGCGGTTAGCGTAGCGTGCGGTTAGCGTGCGTGCGGGGTTAGCGTTAGCGTGCGGTTAGCGTGCGTGCGGTTAGCGTGCGTGCGGTTAGCGTGCGTGCGGTTAGCATTAGCGTGCCGGTTAGCATTAGCGTGCGGTTAGCGTGCGTGCGGTTAGCGTGCGTGCGGTTAGCGTGCGTTAGCGTGCGGTTAGCGTGCGTGCGGTTAGCGTGCGTGCGGTTAGCGTGCGTGCCGGTTAGCGTGCTTAGCGTGCGGTTAGCGTGCGTTAGCGTGCGGTTAGCGTGCGTGCGGTTAGCGTGCGTGCGGTTAGCGTGCGTGCGGTTAGCGTGCGGTGCGTGCGGTTAGCGTTAGCGTGCGGTTAGCGTGCGTGCGGTTAGCGTTAGCGTGCGGTTAGCGTAGCGTGCGGTTAGCATTAGCGTGCGGTTAGCGTAGCGTGCGGTTAGCGTGCGTGCGGTTAGCGTGCGTGCGGTTAGCGTGCGTTAGCGTGCGGTTAGCATTAGCGTGCGGTTAGCGTGCGTGCGGTTAGCGTGCGTGCGGTTAGCGTGCGTGCGGTTAGCGTTAGCGTGCGGTTAGCGTGCGTGCGGTTAGCGTGCGTGCGGTTAGCGTGCGGTTAGTTAGCGTTGCGTGCGGTTAGCGTGCGTGTCGGTTAGCGTGCGTGCGGTTAGCGTGCGTGCGGTTAGCGTGCGGTTAGCATTAGCGTGCGGTTAGCGTGCGTGCGTGCGGTTAGCGTTAGCGTGCGGTTAGCGTGCGTGCGGTTAGCGTGCGTGCGGTTAGCGTGCGGTTAGCGTGCGGTTAGCGTGCGGTTAGCGTGCGGTTAGCATTAGCGTGCGGTTAGCGTTGCGTGCGGTTAGCGTTAGCGTGCGGTTAGCGTGCGTGCGGTTAGCGTGCGGTTAGCGTGCGTGCGGTTGCGTGCGTGCGTGCGGTTAGCGTGCGGTTAGCGTGCGGTTAGCGTGCTGTGCGGTTAGCATTAGCGTGCGGTTGCGTTGCGTGCGGTTAGCGTGTGCGGTTGCGTGCGGTTAGCGTGCGGTTAGTTAGCGTGCGGTTAGCGTGCGTGCGGTTAGCGTGCGTGCGGTTAGCGTGCGTGCGGTTAGCGTAGCGTGCGGTTAGCGTGCGTGCGGTTAGCGTGCGGTTAGCGTGCGGTTGCGTGCATTAGCGTGCGGTTAGCGTGCGTGCGGTTAGCGTGCGTGCGGTTAGCGTGCGTGCGTGCGGTTAGCGTGCGTGCGGTTAGCATTAGCGTGCGGTTAGCATTAGCGTGCGGTTAGCGTGCGTGCGGTTAGCGTGCGTGCGGTTAGCGTGCGTGCGGTTAGCGTGCGTGCGGTTAGCGTGCGTGCGGTTAGCGTGCGTGCGGTTAGCGGTAGCGTGCGGTTAGCGTGCGTGCGGTTAGCGTAGCGTGCGGTTAGCGTGCGTGCGGTTAGCGTGCGTTAGCGTGCGGTTAGCGTGCGTGCGGTTAGCGTGCGTGCGGTTAGCATTGCGTGCGGTTAGCATTAGCGTGCGGTTAGCGTGCGTGCGGTTAGCGTGCGGTTAGCGTTAGCGTGCGGTTAGCATTAGCGTGCGGTTAGCGTGCGTGCGGTTAGCGTGCGGTTAGCGTGTGCGGTTAGCGTGCGTGCGGTTAGCGTTAGCGTGCGGTTAGCGTGCGTGCGGTTAGCGTGCTTGTGCGGTTAGCGTGCGTGCGGTTAGCGTGCGTGCGGTTAGTGCGTGCGGTTAGCGTGCGTGCGGTTAGCGTAGCGTGCGGTTAGCGTGCGGTTAGCGTGCGGTTAGCGTGCGTGCGGTTAGCGTGCGTGCGGTTAGCGTGCGTGCGGTTAGCGTGCGTGCGGTTAGCGTGCGTGCGGTTAGCGTGCGTGCGGTTAGCGTGCGTGCGGTTAGCATTAGCGTGCGGTTAGCGTGCGTGCGGTTAGCATTAGCGTGCGGTTAGCGTGCGTGCGGTTAGCGTGCGTGTGCGGTTAGCGTGCGTGCGGTTAGCGTTAGCGTGCGGTTAGCGTTGCGTGCGGTTAGCGTGCGTGCGGTTAGCGTGCGGTTGTGCGGTTAGCGTGCGTGCGGTTAGCGTGCGGTTGCGGTTAGCGTGCGGTTAGCGTGCGGTGCGTGCGTGTGCGGTTAGCGTTAGCGTGCGGTTAGCGTGCGTGCGGTTAGCGTGCGGTTAGCGTGCGGTTAGCGTGCGTGCGGTTAGCGTGCGTTAGCGTGCGGTTAGCATTAGCGTGCGGTTAGCGTGCGTGCGGTTAGCATTAGCGTGCGGTTAGCGTGCTTGTGCGGTTAGCGGTAGCGTGCGGTTAGCGTGCGTGCGGTTAGCGTGCGTGCGGTTAGCATTAGCGTGCGGTTAGCATTAGCGTGCCGGTTAGCGTGCGTGCGGTTAGCGTGCGTGCGGTTAGCGTGCGTGTGCGGTTAGCGTTAGCGTGCGGTTAGCGTGCGTGCCGGTTAGCGTGCGTGCGGTTAGCGTGCGTGCGGTTAGCGTGCGTGCGGTTAGCGTAGCGTGCGGTTAGCATTAGCGTGCCGGTTAGCGTTAGCGTGCGGTTAGCATTAGCGTGCGGTTAGCTTGCGTGCGGTTAGTTAGCGTGCGGTTAGCGTGCGTTAGCGTGCCGGTTAGCGTTGCGTGCGGTTAGCATTAGCGTGCGGTTAGCGTGCGGTTGCGGTTAGCGTGCGGTTGCGGTTAGCGTGCGGTTAGCGTGCGTGCGGTTAGGCGTGCGGTTGCGTTAGCGTGCGGTTAGCGTGCGTGCGGTTAGCGTTAGCGTGCGTGCGTGCGGTTAGCGTTAGCGTGCGGTTAGCTTGTGCGGTTAGCGTGCGTTGTTAGCGTGCGGTTAGCGTGCGGTTGCGTGCGGTTAGCGTGCGGTTAGCGTGCGGTTAGCGTGCGTTAGCGTGCCGGTTAGCGTGCGTTGCGGTTAGCGTGCGGTTAGCGTGCGTGCGGTTAGCGTAGCGTGCGGTTTAGCGTGCGGTTAGCGTGCGTGCGGTTAGCATTAGCGTGCGGTTAGCGTGCTGTGCGGTTAGCGTGCGTGCGTGCGGTTAGCGTTAGCGTGCGGTTAGCGTGCGTGCGTGCGGTTAGCATTAGCGTGCGGTTAGCGTGCGTGCGGTTAGCATTAGCGTGCGGTTAGCGTGCGTGCGGTTAGCGTGCGTGCGTGCGGTTAGCGTGCGTGCGGTTAGCGTAGCGTGCGGTTAGCGTAGCGTGCGGTTAGCGTGCGGTTAGCATTAGCGTGCGGTTAGCGTGCTTGCGGTTAGCGTGCGGTTAGCGTGCTTGTGCGGTTAGCGTGCGTGCGGTTAGCGTGCGTGCGGTTAGCGTGCGTGCGGTTGCGGTTAGCGTGCGGTTAGCGTAGCGTGCGGTTAGCGTGCGTGCGGTTAGCGTGCGTGCGGTTAGCATTAGCGTGCGGTTAGCGTGCGTGCGGTTAGCGTGCGTGCGGTTAGCATTAGCGTGCCGGTTAGCGTGCGTGCGTGCGGTTAGCGTTAGCGTGCGGTTAGCGTGCGTGCGGTTAGCGTGCGTGCGGTTAGCGTGCGTGCGGTTAGCATTAGCGTGCGGTTAGCGTTAGCGTGCGGTTAGCGTGCGTGCGGTTAGCATTAGCGTGCGGTTAGCGTGCGGTTGCGTGCGGTTAGCGTGCGTGCGGTTAGCGTGCGTGCGGTTAGCATTAGCGTGCGGTTAGCGTGCGTGTGCGGTTAGCGTGCGTGCGGTTAGCGTGCGTGCGGTTAGCGTAGCGTGCGGTTAGGTGCGTGCGGTTAGCGTGCTGTGCGGTTAGCGTTAGCGTGCGGTTAGCGTTAGCGTGCGGTTAGCGTGCGTGCGGTTAGCGTGCGTGCCGGTTAGCGTGCGTGCGGTTAGCGTGCGTGTGCGGTTAGCGTGCGTGCGGTTAGCGTGCGTTGTGCGGTTAGCGTGCGTGCGGTTAGCGTGCGTGCGGTTAGCGTGCGTGCGGGTTAGCGTGCGTGCGGTTAGCGTGCGTGCGGTTAGCATTAGCGTGCGGTTAGCGTTGCGTGCGGTTAGCGTGCGTGCGGTTAGCATTAGCGTGCGGTTAGCGTGCGTGCGGTTAGCGTGCGTGCGGTTAGCGTGCGTGCGGTTAGCGTGCGTTGTTAGCGTGCGGTTAGCGTGCGTGCGGTTAGCGTGCGGTTAGCGTGCGGTTAGCGTGCGGTTAGCGTGCGTGCGGTTAGCTGTGCGTGTAGGTTAGCGTGCGTGCGGTTGCGTGCGTGCGGTTAGCGTGCGGTTAGCATTAGCGTGCGGTTAGCGTGCGTGCGGTTAGCGTGCGTGCGGTTAGCGTGCGTGCGGTTAGCGTGCGTGCGGTTAGCGTGCGTGCGGTTAGCGTGCGTGCGGTTAGCATTAGCGTGCGGTTAGCGTGCGTGCGGTTAGCGTTGCGTGCGGTTAGCGTGCGTGCCGGTTAGCGTGCATTGCGTGCGGTTAGCATTAGCGTGCGGTTAGCGTGCGTGCGGTTAGCGTGCGGTGCGGTTAGCGTGCGTGCGGTTAGCGTGCGTGCGGTTAGCGTGCGGTTAGCGTGCGTGCGGTTAGCGTGCGTGCGGTTAGCATGTGCGTGCGGTTGTGCGGTTAGCGTGCGTGCGGTTAGCGTGCGTGCATTAGCGTGCGTGCGGTTAGCGTGCGGTTAGCGTGCGTGCGGTTAGCGTGCGGTTAGCGTTAGCGTGCGGTTAGCGTGCGTGCGGTTAGCATTAGCGTGCGGTTAGCGTGCGTGCGGTTAGCGTGCGGTGCGTGCGGTTAGCGTGCGGTTAGCGTGCGGTTAGCGTGCGTGTGCGGTTAGCGGTGCGTGCGGTTAGCGTGCGTGCGGTTAGCGTGCGTGCGGTTAGCGTGCGTGCGGTTAGCGTGCGTGCGGTTAGCGTGCGTGGTTGCGGTTAGCGTGCGGTTAGCGTGCGTGCGGTTAGCGTGCGTGCGGTTAGCGTGCGTGTGCGGTTAGCGTGCCGGTTAGCGTGCGGTAGCGTGCGGTTAGCGTGCGGTGCGTGCGGTTAGCGTGCGTGCGGTTAGCGTTAGCGTGCGGTTAGCGTAGCGTGCGGTTAGCGTGCGGTTAGCGTGCGGTTAGCGTGCGGTTGCGTGCGGTTAGCGTGCGTGCGGTTAGCGTGCGTGCGGTTAGCGTGCGGTTAGCGTGCGGTGCGTTGCGTGCGTGCGGTTAACGTGCGTGCGGTTAGCGTGCGTGCGGTTAGCGTTGCGTGCGGTTAGCGTGCGTGCGTGCGGTTAGCGTGCGTGCGGTTTTAGCGTGCGGTTAGCGTGCTTCGTGCGGTTAGCGTTTAGCGTGCGGTTAGCGTTAGCGTGCGGTTAGCGTTAGCGTGCGGTTAGCGTGCTTGTGCGGTTTTAGCGTGCGGTTAGCATTAGCGTGCCGGTTAGCGTGCTTGTGCGGTTAG